>CM070505.1:50332309-50590525 GCA_036346375.1 Guadua angustifolia | reverse complement strand
TATACTTAGAGACCCCCATTTGGATGGCTTGTTTTGGTCAACATAGTAGCATTTTGTGCCTCCTGAAAACCGAAAGCTTCTAGATTTATTGGTTACATGAAGGAAGAAGTATTTTGGAATGTGGAACACAAAGTCGAGGCTGAAGAAACAACATGTACATCAGCTAGAAAAGCGGAAATTTCACTACCACTACTATCAATTGAACTGGATGACACATGAGGCGCTTCGGGAGGCAGGGTATCCAATCATGACGACATGTTCCGTGTATTGAGTTGGACCAAGAATCCTCGAGTGAATTAAACTAATTCAAAAGGACCAGCAAGCGAGACAATGCAATGACACCTACCGCCTCACGTGGCGCGGCCGATCGCCGCCAATCCATGTTACTCCACTAAATCTACCAAAGGTGCTAACCGATTTTACCGAAAGAATTGTTGGTCTCACCAATGGATCGGTTCTGGGGATCCATGCCCTCATGCTTCGAGACTCCCAAGAAGGGTAGTAATGGTAGGCCAAACCGCAGTAAACCCAAACCTAGTCAAGAAAACCATATCACTCCCGGACTTGTCACATATGGAGATCGAACCTTACGCGACAACGCCAAGGAGTCGCTCGATCGCTCTTAAACTCGTCGACTCGTTCCCCCTACACCAACAACCATGAACACTCAATTAGTGGTTCATATCCACCAAGAAGGATGAAGAATTAGCAAGAGGGCTAAATACTAAATAGTGATCATACCTAACCCCAAACTTGGTACCTGGATCCAACAAGGTTGGAGCACACCGTCACCGTGAAGTTCTTGTCGAGCTACGAAGATGCCGCCCGGTTCTCAAGGCCACGACGAACTACTACCTCCCTCTTGTCCTCCTAAGTGACGATCGCCTTCAACGACAGAGGGTAAAAAGCGCCAGGATTAACACGACTCCGTGACATCCAAAAAACGAAGACTAACCGTCACCTAAAATCGAGAGTCAAGCACCGAATCGAGGGGAAAACGATGGGAATCAAAAGAAGGCTCACAAGGAAACACAAAGACGGAAGCCCTATTCTACCAATGACCGGGCGACGCACACAAGAAAGGCATCGACGACGAGAGCTTGGCAATGGTGGCGGAATGACATGTGGTGGCCTGACTCACGGGGTTGCTTCTTGGGGCAGCGGCGCAGGGTGGTGGAGACGCCACTACCTTGAGGAGAGGTGGCGAGGGCGGCGGGCGAAGAGGACGCGCCCGTAGGGCGGCAGGGATCGCACTGGGCGATGGGGAAGACGGAAGAGGCTTCTCGAGGCGTCCGCTCGGGTTGGATTTCATGGCGCTTTATGGGCTAGGGCTTGCGAGCGTGCGGACGGACGGATCACCACCAACGCAAGGGATGGACGGACGCGAAAATCTAGGTGACGTGGCTTGGCTGAGGGCTCGCCGATTCCTTCGGCTTTAATAGATAAGTTATTGCTCCAACTCAAGGAGAGGAGAAATGCCTACATCTCGCTGCTCAAGCTACTAATGCTCTATTTCGTGTTGCGAGCATAGATGTATTTCATCAAATTTGCAATCTCAATAGTTCCCATGAAATGTGGATAAAAATTCAAGATATTTATGAATCGTCGACATCAACGATTGAGGATTGCATTGATGAAGTGATATCGGTATAAGAAATCCCCACTTCTACCTCAAGTGATGAAGAGGCCTCAACCTCCACTTTAAGTGACGATAAGCATCCAATGCTATCCTCCTTGATTCGTTGCTTCGTGGCAAAAGCTAAGGTTGAGGTAAGCAATAATGAAGAAGAGTTGACGTATGATGATTTGATGGATATGTTAGAGGAGATCAATGATTATCTTGGGAAAGAGAAAGCTAAATATATGATTTTAAAGATTGAGCATGATTCACTTCAAAATAATTATAATGTGCTTAAGAATGAGCATGAATCCCTCCTTCTCAAAGAAATCACTAAGCCTAGGGTGTACATAGGAATTAATTGTGATTTAATTGATGAAATGCTATGCTTAAATGTTAATCCTAGCATTTCATCTAAAATTGACATGTCTACCTCTAGTAATGATATTCCTTGTAGCACAAATTCAAATATTGCTTCTAGTTACTCTACGCGTTTAGAGACTAATCTTGTAGAGGAGAATTGAGAGCTCAACGCACAAGTGACTTGTAGAAATGCTATCAATTGACAAGTGACTTGAAGAAATGCTATCAAGGAAAGGCCACCCTCGATAACATTCTAAGCAATCAATGAAAGTTGGTTGACAAGAGAGGCATTGGCTACATCTCCAAAAATAGGGAGAATAGTAAGACAAAGCATAATGCAAGACACTTGAAGATCATAATGTGCTTTGGTTGCAACAAGAAGGGATACCTCGCTGTCGTGTGCCCTAACAAAGTGGATCTCAGGCCACAATCTTTAAACATGAGGCAAATCAACAAGGAGGAAAACAAGAAGACCAAGAGAGGTCCAAATAGTCTCACTTGCTTCAATTGTCGAGAAAAGGGACACAATGGTAAACAATGTCCCTTAGGTAAAACTCCTAAGCCTTCTCTCTACAATGACCATTATTTGCTTATGAAAGGCAAAAATGGTAATGTGTTTGCCAAATTTGTAAATGTAACGTCCCAAAATTTGGCATAATTTTTATTTCTGGAGTTATTTGAATTTTTGTGAATTACTTGAATTTATTCGAGTTAAATTTAACTTTATATTCCTCTTGAATAATTAAATAGCAGAAAATTAATTATCAAAAATAAATAAAAATATTTTATTTAAGCTCTAAATGCCTTGAAATATTTTCTGGAATTTTTCTAGAATTTTTCGGGTATTTTTAGTGCTCTAAATAATTACTTGGAATTTCTAGAATTATTTTAATTGTTAAAAGCCGGAAAATGCCTTGCTTACAGTGTTGGGCCGAACCCAACACTGTGCGCGCCGTTGGCTGAAACCCTAGCACCGCTCGCTCCGGGCCGTGCGATCTTCATCGGACGGATGTGGTTGGGCCGCGTCGTCTGCGCGCAAGAGCTGTCGGATCATTATAACTCGAGCCGATCAGATTGCGCCACGTATCGCTGGCATTCGAACCGTCGCTCGCCCTGGGCCGTTAGATTGCGATCGGATGGTTGCGCCAAAAGCCGCTTCGCCGAAAGTGCCGGGCGCTGGATCGCAATGACGGACGGCGCGGATGGAGCCACGCCGGAGTCGAATAATGGCCGCTGCCGCCATTAAAGGGGTGGTTGGCTGCCGGGGATTCGGGGACAATTTGTGTGTGGACCAAGGCATCCCAGCACCGGTGTTATAGCTCATTTAACTGGTCCCTTCATCCCACACCTGTTGTCCGTTCACTCGCTTCCAGTCGTGCCCCGTAGCTCTCTCAGTTGCTCGCCAGAGTGGGTAGTGCTGCCGCCTCAGTTTTCCTTGCTTTCCACCGCCGACTGTCACTCTCTGCCGCACCCAAGACCCTTGCCGAGTTCGTAGTGACAAGCTGCATCGCGTGGACCACTTCTTCACACCGAGAAGCCGGAACGCCGCCACCGCTTTGTCTTCTCCGAGTCCGGTGACCAAGCGCCGCCAAGACCTTCACAACAATCGCGAGCATCCCCAACCGCCGATCTCCATCCAACGCCCGAGGTAAAGCCACGCTTTTTCCCTTTTTAAATTAGGTCAAACGATTTCAGAGATATTGGCCGTTAGATCGTAATCGTGGTTCTAGCGAGGCCACGAACCATAGAAGATACGCTTAAAAATGGCCGTTAGATCTTGTCTCAACGGTGCATTGAATCACGAGATCAAGAGCGAGATTTTGACCGTTAGATTTTGGATGTTCGCCCGGATTAAGCCACGAGGCTCTGGTGAGCGGTGGCATCGCCGTAATCGCCGCTGGATCTTCATCCACCGCCAAGGAGCCCACGTGAGCTCGCTTAGATGCGCGTGAAAATGGTCGAGATCCTTAATCCTACCGCCACCGTAGCGCCACGTAGTCATTTATGTAGTGTTTGAAAATGGTCATAGATCTTCAACCCACGGCCGAGATTTTGCCACGCGTCGCGGTAGTCCTAGCAACCGCCGGATCTCAACAATGATTTCGATTTAACGATCGGATTGTGCCAAGTGTCGCTAGTCGATTCGATCTGCATCGTTCCGCTTCAGCCCACTTGTCGAGAGATGGAAGCCAGGGCCGACGCCAAGATGACGTCATTCGAGGGGCCCACGGGTCAGTGACCGAGGCGACGTGGCTGGCTCCGGTGCTGACACATGTCAAGCCGAAGGAATTATCCGAGATTTCCAGTAGGAAAATAAATAGATTAATTCGGGTTTTTCTTTTAATTGGATATGCAAAATTGTAATCGCTATAACTTTTGCGTCAAAGCTCTGATTTGAGTGATTCCTGTTCCTAAAAATTTGTAAAAATGTGAACTATTTATTGGTGAATTTTATTTTATTTTTAGAGTTGAACTTGCTATCTGTTAGTGTATTCATTGTATGTTTGGTTGATGCGATTAGACACCGAATTGCTAGAAGCTGTCGGGGTGGAGTTCGGGGATCCATTTCAAGCTTCGGAACAAGACCAACCACTTTTCGAAGGCAAGTCATGCTTTGACCATATTGTTCCTAGATTTTTAAAATGTATTTCAATTTAAACTATGCATGCTATATTAATTTGAAAAATGACATTGATTAATTTTGGGTAGAATAGATAATACACCTACCTTTGTAAGTTCAAGAGCCTTTGGTTTTGGTGATTGATGTTAATTAATGTTTAATTTGTGTTTAATGACAAACCTAATCTTTATGAGACTAACATGTTTTATTGAGTATATGTTTAGCAGTCTCATATTTGGATGAAAAATGGAAAACCCAAAGTATGTATGCATATTCTTTATAGTATAAATTGCATACTTTGGATTCAAGTTAAAGTATAAACATCCCTATTAAATTAACCACAAAACGTGCATCATGTTTCCCAATCCATATATTACATGGATGCACATACTTAGGGGGAGTTTGTAATTTAACTTGAAAGTTTCATTGTATTGATCTATTCTTTATTAACACATATAAGGATCAAGACAAAGAAACTAAATCCTTGAGTATATATTTGAATTGCCTAGTTATAAATATACTCATGATAATGTAGGATATACTCCAATGTGATCAAATTGAATATGTGCATATTATATCCAAGTCAATCATATCTATGCACATATACATGTGGGGCATATTCTATAGTTGATGATTTAGAGTAATGATCATTTCCATATAGTTCACACATTATGGATCATTATTTTGCATCAACATGAGTATATGAAAACTTAAGTAGTTAATATATACTCATATCAATTTAAATGAAAATTTAAATTAAGTTCATTTGTCTTAATAATCACTAAAGAACATTTCATCATGTGTTGATGGTGTTCCTTGATTAATTAAGGACAAATGAATAGTTTTTAAGTATAATGAAGCATGTGTTGCATTATTGTACTTAAGACACATATTAATCATTCAAATTGATTTAGGTTGTGCTCAATTGATCTAAAGGCATCCATTATGTGTTAATGGAGTGTAAGAAGTAATTGAGACAACCATGCATCTTGGACTAACTATTTTCATGAGTTATGATTGAGTTAGGTTAAGTCCAAAAATCGTTGAGATGAGAAAACGGGATAGTGACGCATCAAGTGAAGATAGGCGTCAAGAAGAGATCCCGAAGAAAAGAAGAGAAGAAATTCATCAAGAGATGATGGACAAAGAAGAGAAGAAGGGTGACGATCCCGGGGAGATGCAAAAATATCAAAGATCTTAAAAGCCCCAAAGGGGATCGCGTGCGGTGGCGAAGGTATAACTAGATAGGCTAAGGACTTTCTAGTCTTTGAGTCTAGTTTTTATCGCCGTACTATTAAGAGGGGTCGAGTTTTCTAGTTTGAGCTTCATCATGTGTTGGTGAGCTCAACCCGCGTTTCACTCAAGCTCAACTTGTTTGGTTTTTGTATGAAGCAAACCATTTGGCATGTGTTGCGAATGGGTGAAGCTCGTACTTTGGGAGCCGGTCCAAGGGGTTGGGCTTGCCTCAACGTGGACTAGGGGAGACCGGCAAGTCTCCGAACACCACGGAAAAATATCGGTTGTCTCTTTTACCTTCAAGCATTTACTTTATTGTATATTTATCAATTGCTTGATTGTAATTAGAATTGTTTAGTATTGATTGTTTGTTCAATTTAGCAATTCTAGTATAGAGACATAGTTTAGTTAGTGCACTAGTAAGCCTAGTTGATTTAGGCCTTAATTGTCAAAACCTAGTTTATTGCTTTCGCATTATCTTTGATTAGGTTTTGACATAGGGGTTGCTTAGAGTGATTGTTTTAGAAGAGCTATTAATTTTGTAAAACGCCTATTCACCCCCCTCTAGGCGCATCCTCGATCCTACAACCTTGATTATGCCACCTTCTTATATTACTTGTATGGCCTGAAATCTTTGTCGCCCTAAGATATTAAGTAGAGTTGGTTTCTATTATGATGCCAACACGGGAGGCAAGACCGTGAGTAGATGCTTAGTTGCTTGTGTGCGCCGAACGACCTTTAAAAGTGCAAAAGAATATTGACTAAGCACATATGGAATATATTTGGAATAATACGATAATGTCATAAGATGGATTTGGAGGGTAGCAACCTGTGTGGTTCTACTTACACAATGAAGTGGGAATTGGCATGTGTTGCACAAATGCAAACCGGGGTGGAAAATGGTTTGGATTGGGGCAAGTGGCAAGATGGCTTCGTGCCAGGTGGGCCTGTGTGGCAACGGGATGACTTGAGTAATGTGAAGGCTGCGTGCCGGGATCTGCGAGAAGAATGTCTTGCCCTAGACAGTTAAGGACATTACCTTGCGAGCCTTTGAACAGAGTTACTCGTACAACTACTTGTCTGGAATGGGACAGACTTAGTTTAGTAGGGTTCTAATATCTTTCCTTTGACACCTCGGGGCGGCAGTTACACACGATTGTAATCTGGTGGGGAGCGACTGCAGCACGGCTTGGTAACCATCCAACAGTATTCGCTTGTTCTAAAATTTGGCTCTGAGTGAGGGAAGTGTTAGAAAGGCAATACTGGGGAGGTTCATTGGTTAGGTGATAGTTTTTGAAAGACTTTGTTGCAATCAATCATCTGTGTGGTGAGCGACTGTATCCTGTGGGTAAAGTGTACAGCCTCTGCAGAGTGTGTGTTAAATCTATTCAAATAGCCACGTCCGCGGTATTGGACAATGCTATGGGATTACAGTCAAGGGTTAGATTTTCAAAATAAAATGTGGAATGGTTGGCTGTGCGCTAAAAACAGATGATTTGAATTTGGGGCTGTGTGCCAAACTCTTGGAAAAGAATTGGGAAATTAATTATTATAGTAATGATTTTACCGCTTTTAACCTAATTAAGACTATCTGATAAAAGAAATGCTGTTTCATGCAAAATAACCATTTAAGCCTTTCCTTTGGAATAAACCATGCATGTAGTAATAGAACTGCATTGTGGATGACTTGTTGGGTATGTTGTATACTCACCCTTGCTTCAACAAAAACTTCAGAAGAAGAAGTAACACCAGCTTGGGAGGAGGAGTTTAACGAAGGTCCGGATAATTAGGTTGAGCTCGCTGGCTTGCCTCGTGGCGTAACGAGGGTTCATTGACGTACTTTTGCTTCCGCTATTGAACTTGTGCTACTTTTATTATTTATCGTCTTGCGTGACGAATTATTGTAAGGTGACCATAAGGTCGTGTAACTCGTTATAATTATGTTTGAGATACTTTAATTATTATTCCCGTTGTGTATGATTGTGGTATCTCAACCTATTTATCTTGTGTGTACTAGCGTGATCCTGGACTAGTACAGAATACACAGAGGGTCCAGATTTGCAAATTCGGGTCCCGACAGAGTTGGTATCAGAGCCATACTGACTGTAGGACTTAACCCTAGTTAGACTGGCCGTTCTAGAAAGGATAAAAATTAATTTCTAAAGATTAAAAATTGGCAAGAATAATCAATGAGATCTTGACTTATCCCTTCTTCCTTACTTCATACCTATGCTGCATTTTGCTATTACTTTTGTGTTCTTTTAAAATTTTGGCATCGACAGTGTTGATCTCGCAGATGAGGATGGTTCACTCTTCCATGAAGGCCACGGAGGATACGCTGCGAAGCTTTGGAGGATGCTCTAGGGGCTTGGAGGTTTTGACCGCCTCTTTACCGGCCCCGCACTGGTGGTCAACGGCATCAACCGCGGCCGAGACGACCTTTACTTTGTATGCGTGGGAGAATGCTCGCGTGGCCGTCCGCCTCCACTGTGGTGAAGCGAGCTACCACGAGGGGCATTCAGAGTGTGCGGCTTAGCGCTGAAGATCACCGTGACCACGGCTATGTGCCGGGGACACTGCCTGTGTGCACCCCCACGGGTGGACCCATCCAGCGCTTGAGCCGGAGGACGATGTCTGCTGCCCACCGGGGGCTTCGTGGTGGCTCAGGAGGAGGCCATGGACATGGCTACGCTAGAGCTGATGTCAGTGTACCGCACCATGGAGGAGACAGAGGTAGCCCTGCAGGAGACCAGGATGCATGCTGTTTAGAGGATTGGAGAGCTTGAGGAGGCCCTTTATGGCCAAGGGGAGCCTATGATGGAGATGGAGCTTGAGGATGAGGAGGAGGAACCAGAAGAGCAGGAGCCCGAGCCGAGCCTCGTGCTGAGGATCACCGCCAGCTGAGCCCCAAAGACCACCGGGAGGGCATTGGGATCGGCTTGTCTCTAATGCCACCACCCGCCAAGGTACGCGCCAAAGTAGCCACACCAGATGGATTGAGCACTGAGTTCTTTGGGTCTCATAGTTGTCGGATTTTGCGTTGAGACTCACTTGTTAGAGTCGCGTCTTTAACTTCCAAAACTTCCCTTAGAAATACGTATTGTAATGAACTATGTTGTTTGATGTTGTGACTGATGGTGTGGTTGCATGGCCCCTAGGCCCTTGTAAGCGACCATACTTATCTATTATCTATGAATTGATGTTTAAGGGTTTAGTTACACCTATTTCCCCCATATAAGTTCTTCCACCGTCGAAGCAATCAGCAGATGGTGAACACTCGCAACACCGGAGCTGGAGGCAGTGGATCACGTTAGGGAGGCAGCCAGAGCAATGCATCACTTCCTCAGGCAGCACCACAGGTTGACATGCAGAATCTTGGAGCCATTCTTGCAGCACAAACTCAATTGATGCAGACAATGATGGCAACCATACAGCAAATCAACAACCAAGCAGCCACCAACCACCAAGCTGTTAACAATGGTCCCCGTCCCTACTCAAGAATGTCTGAGTTCATGAGGACACGTCGGCCCACATTCTTAGGCAACGCTAGCCCATTAGAGGCAGATGACTGGTTGAGGACCATCGAGAGGAAACTACATATAACACAGTGTGATGGAAATGAGATGGTGCTTTACGCCTCATCGCCTAGAAGGAACAAAGAAATGAGTGGTGGGAAAACTATCACAAGATCGAGGAAAAACCCACAGAAATCACATGGGAAGAATTCACCATAGCTTTCAAGATTATGTGCCGAGGGTATCATGGAGTTGAAAAAGGAAAATTTAGAGCGCCAAGCAAGGAGGCCACCAAGGTCGATTATTTAAATAAGTTCACTAACTTGCACGCCACGCCCGGAGGACGAGTAACAGATAAGGCTAGATACCTGCTTCATGAAGGACTTAACATCGATTGCGTGGGATTGATTACCCACACATTTCGATTTTCAAGAACTAGTGAACAAGGCACTTATACTGGAAGAAAAGCGCAAGGAGTTAGATGATAATCGTAAACGTCGCATGGCGCAACAAGGAGAACGCCAAGGTCAGCAGAAACCAAGGATGATACCTCAGCAGTTCTCTAGATTCCAGCAAGGGAATAATGTCAGGACACCGCCGCCAATGATAAGGCCAACAGGACAAAACCCCCAGACCCCAGTTAGAACTATTAACTAGAATGGAGGAAACCAGCAGATGTCAGGAAGACGCTGCTACAATTGCAATGAGACAGGGCACTTCGCTAATGTTTGCCCCAAGATGGGAGGTGTGACCCAGTACGTTTCAATCTGGGAAACACGCCTGCTAGAACCCCTACTCAAGGTGGAAGCAGAGGACCTGCTCAAGCTGGATCCGCACCCCAATCAGTTGCAAGAGGTAGAGTCAACCACGTCACGGTAGATGAAGTTCAAAACGCCACGGACGTAGTTCTGGGTAAGTTTCTAGTCAACTCAGTTCCAGCTACAGTTTTATTTGATTTCGAAGCTTCACATTCATTCGTTTCTCGAGTTTTTGCTGTGCAAAATGAATTGAGTGTTGTCAACCTTAAGAATACACTTATAGTCCAATCCTCTGGATCAGAACTTCGATCTAAGATCGGTTGTTCTGGGGTTAAGCTATTAATAAAAGGAGTAGAGTTCCTAGCGAACCTTATTATACTAGACACCCAGACCCTAGATGTTATACTAGGAATGGATTGATTGTCTAAGCACAAGGCTGTATTAGACTGTGGATAAAGAGTCGTGTCTATTGAGAGCCCTGAAGGCAGGAAAGTTGAATTTCAAGCAACGCATACCGAGAAGGGCGCTTGTTGGTAAGCGCTTAGAAACCATCGCTTGAAGGATGTATCGCTGGTCATGAGTATCCTGATGTTTTTCCCGAGGAGTTACCCGAATGCCACCGCATGTAGACATAGAGTTTGTAATCGACTTAGTGCCTGGAACAGCACCAATAGCATAGAGACCGTATCGGATGTCTACTGAAGAGTTGGTTGAAATGAAGAAGCAGATCTAGGAGTTATTGGAAAAAGGATTCATTAGACCGAGCTCGTTGCCTTGGGGAGCACCGGTCCTGTTTGTTAAAAAGAAAGACAGAAGTTTTCGGATGTGTGTAGATTATCGAGCGCTTAATGAAGTAACAATAAAGAACAAATATCCATTGCCCAGGATAGACGATTTATTTGATCAATTAAGAGGGGCAGGAGTTTTCTCTAAGATCGACCTTAGATCAGGATACCACCAGTTGAAGATTAAGACAGAGGACATACCAAAGACTGCATTTTCTTCAAGATATGGACACTACGAGTTCACTATTATGTCTTTTGGATTGACAAATGCACCAGCATATTTTATGAACTTGATGAACAAAGTTTTTATGGAATATTTGGACAAATTTGTAGTTGTGTTCATAGATGATATTTTGGTCTACTCAAAGACGAATGAAGAGCACGCTAGACATTTGAGATTAGTTTTGGAAAAGTTAAGAGAGCAACAGTTGTTTGCTATGTTCAGTAAATGAGATTTCTGGAAAAGTAAGGTGGAATTCCTAGGGCATGTAATGACTGCCGAAGAAATCGCAGTAGGCCCCAGCAAGGTAGAGGCAGTACTACATTGGGAGCCGCCAAAAATGGTGATGCAGATTCGTAGTTTTCTTGGGATGGCTGGTTACTATCGCTGATTTATAGAAGGATTCTCGACAATTGCTAGACCTCTTACACAATTGCTAAAGAAAGAGAAGAAATTTGTTTGGACACCGGATTGTGAGAAGAGTTTTCAGGAATTGAAGAAACGTTTAACATCAGCACCAGTATTAGTTTTGCCAGATACACATCAGAATTTTGATATATATTGCGATGCATCACGACAAGGACTTGGATGCGTGTTGATGCAAAATGGAAAGGTAGTGGCTTACGCATCAAGACAATTGAGGCCGCATGAAGGAAATTACCCAACGCATGACTTAGAATTAGCAGCCATAGTACATGCCTTAAAGATATGGCGTCACTACCTCATTGGAAATAGATGTGAGGTATATATACAGATCATAAGAGTCTTAAATACATCTTCATCCAATCTGACCTGAACATGAGGCAAAGAAGGTGGTTAGAGCTGATTAAAGATTATAATGTGGGGATTCATTATCATCCCGGTAAAGCCAACGTGGTGGCTGATGCCTTGAGCCGAAAAAGTCATAACCTAAATATGTTGATAGAAGAGAGCCGGACAGAATTGTGCAAGGATTTCCAAAGATTAAAATTGGAAATTGTTCCTGAAGGATTCATAGCTGCTTTAGAAGTAAAACCTACCTTAGAGGACTAGATTAAGGAAGGACAGAAGAATGATGAGAAAATCAAGCGAATCAAATCCAAGATGGAGGAAAGCCAAGCAAAGGAATTTAAGCTGGACGATCAAGGTACTCTGTGGATGAGAGAGCGTATCTGTGTACCTAATAAAAAGGAGCTGAAGCAGTTAATATTGGAGGAAGCTCACGACTCCAAGTATTCGATTCACCCAAGAAGTGCAAAGATGTAGCAAGATTTGAAAGAAAGGTTCTGGTGGCCGAATATGAAGAGAGAGGTAGCTGAGCACGTAGCACTATGTGATGTATGCCAGCGAGTCAAAGCTATACACCAAAGACCAGCAGGACTGCTGCAACCATTGAAAATACCAGAATGGAAGTGGGAGGAAATCGGAATGGATTTTATCACCGGTTTGCCAAGGACGCAAGGAGGTTATGACGCCATATGGGTCATAGTAGATCGATTAACCAAGGTTGCGCATTTCATAGCGGTAAAGACAACCTATTCAGGAGATAAGTTAGCAGAGGTATACATGGCAAGGATCGTTTGTTTGCATGGGGTGCCAAAGAAGATAGCATCGGATAGAGGTACCCAATTTACCTCAAGATTTTGGGGTAAACTGCATACGGCAATGGGCACCCGATTGAACTTCAGTACAGCTTATCATCCGCAGACAGATGGGCAAACCGAAAGAGTCAGTCAGATATTAGAAGATATGTTAAGAGCTTGTACGTTGGCATATACAACGTCTTGGGATAAATGTTTGCCATATGCAGAGTTTAGTTACAACAACAGCTACCAGGCCAGTCTTCACATGTCACCTTTCGAAGCGTTGTATGGTCGACCTTGTAGAACGCCGTTGAATTGGAATGAGACTGGTGAGTGTCGTGTCTTCGGACCGGACATACTCCAAGAAGCCGAAGAGCAAATAGCATTGATCAGAGAAAGGTTGAGAGTCACGCAGTCTAGGCAAAAGAGCTATGCGGACAATCGCCGCAGGGATTTAAGCTTTGAGCCTGAAGATTATGTGTATCTTAGGGTGTCACCTCTTAAGGGAGTCCAGAGGTTTCACAAAAAGGGGAAACTTGCACCAAGATATGTAGGACCGTTTAAGATCGTAAGTCACAGGGGTGAAGTCGCATATCAACTGGAGTTACCGCAAACCTTAGCAGGAGTACATAATGTCTTTCATGTATCGCAACTCAAGAAGTGTCTCCGAGTGCCTGACGAGCAAACACCCCTGGAAGCAATTGAACTGCAGGAAGACTTGACCTATAAAGAGCACCCAGTAAAGATTCTGGACAAAATAGATCGGAAAACAAGGAACAAGACAACCCGCTTTTGCAGAGTTTAGTGGAGCAATCACACAGAAAGTGAGGCCACCTGGGAACGAGAGGAAGATTTGAAAAAGGAATTCCCGAACCTATTCCTTAGTTAAGCTTCGAATCTCGGGGTCGAGATTCTGTTAAGGGGGGTAGGTTTGTAACGTCCCAAAATTTGGCCTAATTTTTATTTCTAGAGTTATTTGAATTTTTGTGATTTTTTGGGAGTTACTTGAATTTATTTGAGTTTAATTTAACTTTATATTCCTCTTGAATAATTAAATAGCAGAAAATTAATTATCAAAAATAAATAAAAATATTTTATTTAAGCTCTAAATGCCTTGAAATATTTTCTGGAATTTTTCTAGAATTTTTCGGGTATTTTTAGTGCTATAAATAGTTACTTGGATTTTCTAGAATTATTTTAATTATTAAAAGCCGGAAAATGTTTTGCTACAAAGTTGTTGGGTCAACCCAACATGTGCGCGCTGCTGGTGAAACCCTAGCACTCGCTCGCCCGGTCGTCACGATCTTCATCGGACGGATGTGGTTGGGCTACGTCGCCTACGCGCAAGAGCCGTCGGATCATCAAAACTCGAGCCGACCAGATTGCGCCACGTATCGCTGGCATTCGAACCGTCGCTCGCCCTGGGTCGTTAGATTGCGATCGGATGGTTGCGCCAAAAGCCGCTTAGCCCGAGTGCTGGCGCTGTTGGATCGCAGTCGATCGGACGGTGCGGATGGGGCCACGTCGCCGGAAGCAGAACAGTCGCGCCGTCGTCACCATTAAAGGGGTGGTTGGCTACCGGGGATTTGGGGACGATTTGTGCGCTGACCAAGGCATCCCAGCACCGGTGTTATAGCTCATTTAACTGGTCCCTTCGTCCCGCACCTGTTGTCCGTTCGCTCGCTTCCAGTCGTGCCCCGTAGCTCTCTCAATTGCTCGCCTAAGTGGGTAGTGCTGCCGCCACGGTTTTCCTTGCTTTCCACCGCCAACTGTCACTCTCCGCCGCACCCAAGACCCTTGCCGAGTTCGTAGTGACAAGCTGCATCGCGTGGACCACTTCTTCACACCGGAGAAGCCGGAAACGCCGTCAGCTGCTTCGTCTTCTCCGAGTCCGGTGACCAAGCGCCGCCGCACCTTCGTCAACAATCGCGAGCATCCCCAACCGTCAGATCTTCATCCAACGCCCGAGGTAAAGCCACGTCTTTTTCCCTTTTTTAAATTAGGCTGAAACGATTTCGGTAGATCTTGGCCGTTAGATCGTAATCGTGGGGTTCTAGCGAGGCCACGTAACCATAGAAGATACATTTAAAAATGGCCGTTAGATCTTGTCTCAACGGTGCAGATTGCATCGCATAGATCAGTAGCGGTAGATTTTGACCGTTAGATTTTGGATGTTCGGCTCGGATTAAGCCACGTAGGCTCGGTGAGCAGGGCATCGCTCGGGTAACTGCCGCCGTTGGATCTTCATCCAGCCGCGCCAGTGAGCCCACGTAGCTGCGTTTAGATGCGTTGAAAATGGCCGTAGATCCTTAATCCTACCGCCAGCGTAGCGCCACGTAGTCATTTATGTAGTGTTTGAAAATGGCCGTTAGATCTTCAACCCACGGTCAAGATTTTGCCACGTGCTGCGGTAGTCCTAGCAACTGTCGGATCTCAACAATCGATTTCGGCGAACGATCGGGATCGTGCCAGGTGTCGCTAGCTGATTCGATCCGGTACTGTTCCGTCGGGCCCACTTGTTAGAGAGATGGAAGCCGTGTGGGCTGACGTCATCCGAGGGGCCCACGGGTCTTCGACCGAAGCGACATGGCTGGCTCCGGTGCTGACACGTGTCAAGCCGAAGGAATTATCCGAGATTTCTAGTAGGAAAATAAATAGATTAATTCGGTTTTTTCTTTTAATTGGATATACAAAATTGTAATCGCTATAACTTTTGCGTCAAAGCTTCGATTTGAGTGATTCCAGTTCCTAAAAATTTGTAAAAATGTGAACTATTTATTGGTGAATTTTATTTTATTTTTAGAGTTGAACTTGCTGTCTATTAGTGTATTCATTGTATGTTTGGTTGATGCGATTAGACACCGAATTGCCAGAAGCTGTCGGGGAGGAGTTCGGGTATCCATTTCAAGCTTCAGAACAAGACCAACCACTTTTTGAAGGCAAGTCATGATTTGACCATATTGTTCCTAGATTTTTAAAATGTATTTCAATTTAAACTATGCATGCTATATTAACTAGAAAAATGACGTTGATTAATTTTGGGTAGAATAGATAATACACCTACCTTGATTATGCCACCTTGTTATATTACTTGTATGCCCTGAAATCTTTCTTGCCCAAAGATATTAAGTAGAGTTGGTTGCTATTTTGATGCCAACACGGGAGGCTAGACCGTGAGTAGATGCTTAGTTGCTTGTGTGCGCTGAACGACCTTTAAAAGTGCAAAAGAATATTGACGAAGCACATATGGAATATATTTGGAATAATGCGATTATGTCATGAGATGGATTTGGAGGGTAGCAACCTGTGTGGTTCTACTTACACAATGAAGTGGGCTTTGGCATGTGTTGCATAAATGCAAACCGGGGTGGAAAATGGTTTGGACCGGGGCAAGTGGCAAGATGGCTTCTTGCCAGGTGGGCCTGTGTGGCAACGGGATGACTTGAGTAATGTGAAGGTCGTCTTGTCGATCTCGCGAGAAGAATGTCTTGCCCTCGATAGTTAAGGACTTCACCTTGCAAGCCTTTGAACCGAAGTTACTCAGACAACCACTTGTCCGAATGGGATGCACCTAGTTTAGTAGGGTTCTAATATCTTTCCTTTGACACCTCGGGGCGGCAGTTACACTCGAGTGTAACTGTGTGGGGGAGCGTACCTGTGCTACGGCTTGTTACCCATCCAACAGTATTCGCTTGTTCTAAACTTTGGCTCTGAGTGAGGGAAGTGTTAGAAAGACAATATTGGGGAGGTTCATAGGTTAGGTGATAGTCTTTGAAAGACTTTGTTGCAATCAATCACCTGTGTGGTGAGCGACTGTATCCTGTGGGTAAAGTGTACAGCCTCTGCAGAGTGTGTGTTAAATCTATTCGAATAGCCGCGTCCGCGGTATTGGACAATGCTCGGGGATTACAGTCAAGAGTTTGATTTTAAAAAAAAATGTGGAATGGTTGGCTGTGCGCCAAAAACAGATGATTTGAATTTGGGGCTGTGTGCCAAACTCTTGGAAAAGAATTAGGAAATTAATTATTATAGTAATGATTTTACCACTTTAACCTAATTAAGACTATCTGATAAAAGAAATGCTGCTTCATGCAAAATAACCATTTAAGCCTTTCCTTTGGAATAAACCATGCATATTGTAATAGAACTGCCTTGGGCATGACTTGTTGGGTATGTTGTATACTCACCCTTGCTTCAACAAAAACCTCAGAAGAAGAAGTAACGCCAGCTTAGGAGGAGGAGTTTAACGAAGGTCCGGAGAATTAGGGTTGAGCCTCGTCAGTTGCCTGTGGCAGAACGAGGGGTTCATTGACGTACTTTTGCTTCCGCTATTGAACTTGTGCTACTTTTATTATTTGTCGTCCTGCGTGACGAATTATTGTAAGGTGACCATAAGGTCGTGTAACTTGTTATAATTATGTTTGAGGTACTTAAATTATTATTCCCGTTGTGTAAGATTGTGGTATCTCAACCTGCTTATCTGTGTGTACTAGCGTGATCCTGGACTAGTACAAAATACATAGAGGGTCCGGATTTGCTGATTCGGGTCCCGACAGTAAAATCTCCTATGTTCTCTCAAAATAATGAAAATCTTATGCTTGACCGGAGGAAGGCGACGAGCACGCTTTCCTATTTGGTGCCAAGGTGGGCACCCACCTTGATGGTCTTCTCGGGCTCGGCCACACTTAGGGAGACCACCTTAACCTCAACGGACGAACCAGGCGAGGCATGGGTCTTCGCCGAAGGGGCTCCCAAGTAGGCAGCATCAGCTTGCCTAGCACAGGTGGCGTTGGCCAGGTCCAATGCCTGCTTATGGCAGTGCAAGGCTTCCGGCCTGTCCACCCGGATGAGTATGGGGCCACCGGGCCCTAGTATCTTCACCACCATGTACGCATAGTGGGTCACCATCATAAAGTTGACCAACGCCGGTCACCCAAGCAGGGCGTTGTATGGAAGGTCGAAATCGGCGACCTCAAAGTCCACCACTTCCGTACAGTAGTTGCTCTCGTCTCCAAAGGTGATGGGGAGGCGCACCAGGCCTAGGGGCACTGAGCCAACCACTAGGGTGACCCCTTAGAAAGGCAGGGTCGGGCGCAGCTCCTGCCATGATATCTGGAGCGCCCGAAACACCTTGGAGGATAAGAGGTTGATGGAGCTCCCTCCGTCCACCAGCACCCGTCCAAGCTTCACATTCCGAATCGTGGGCGGAACCACGATCGGAAGGTGACCCAAGCCGGTAGTGCTCTCAGGGTGGTCGGCCCGACTGAAGGTGATTGGCTCCTCCGACTACTTCAGCGGCCTACACGCCCCTGAGCTCGGTACAGCGGCGCATACTTCCGTCATCAGCCGCTTGTACCTCGTGTTAGAGGGACAGGTGGCCGAGCCACCGTGTGCTCCACCTGTTGGAAGGCCAATGGAGCGGGGTCTTCATCTTGGTCGTCATCGTGGGGATGACGATCCTTGAGGCGCTGCTCCACCATCTTGCTCACAACCTGGCAGCTAGCCAGGTCGTGCGTGTTGGACTGGTGGATTGGGCAGTAGGGCCTACCCTCCTTCTCCTCATGGCGGTCATCCCGTCGGTCGCGACGGTTGTGACATCGCGACCTGGTGTCCCTGTGCTCGCGCTCCGCGGTAAGGACCTGTCCAAGCTCAGCCGCCCTGCGTTTCTTCTTCCTGCTCATGGAGCTAAGACCCTCTGTGGTCCCAACCCCATCTCCGCCGTGGACCGCAGACCGCACCTTCCTCTCGAAGCTTCACACCCACAAGACTTGTGCGCTTAGGAGAACAAATCGAAGTGGTGGTGATGTTGCGGGTAGCTATCTTCTCCCATATCTTGTGGTCCCGGACGCCTCTTCGGAAGGTGATGACGATGGACTGCTCGAAGATCCTGGGGATCGTGTTGTGGCAGTAGCTAAACCGTTGGATGAAGTCGTGCAATGACTCCCCTTTCTCCTGCTCGAGGGTATGGAGATCATTCTCCATGCTCGGCTGTGTGTATGATCTTTGGAAGTTGGTGATGAAGAGGTCACACAGTTCCTCCCACGAGTGCACCAACCCTCGTGGAAGGTTCAACAGCCAAGAATGGGCAGATCCCATCAAGGCTGTCGGGAAGTAGTTGGCCATGGCCTTTTCAGACCCGCCTGCGGCCCGCACCACCGTCGTGTATATCTACAAGAACACCTCCGGGTTTGTGGTGCTATCATACTTTTCGATGGACGACAAGCGAAACCTCTCTGGCCATGCAACGCGGCGTAGCTGATTGGAGAAGGCTTGGCACCCGACGCCATAGGGGGAGCTATGCCGTCCACCTGAACCCCGGTCCGGAGGCAGTGCCGGGGAGCGCGGATCTTGGCTCCCCAAGGATTAGGAGAAGAGGGCCTCCTCCTTATCCCGAGAGTGGGTATCGCCGGAGGAGCTGTTGCCATCAGGAGCCATCCGCCTATAGCGCCCTCGCTTCGCGGCGTGATTTGCCACAAGACGTTAGGTAAATCATCGCCATACCGCCGGGCGATGCTTCTCCAACTGAGCCCTCAAATCCTCACAGCCTCCCTGGTGCCTGGGAGACACGCGAGGTGATACGTCGGCAGCCACATGGCCCCCCACGCCAACGGGGTCCACATACAGCAAGCCCTTTCCTTTGCTCCGGCCCTCCTGGCTAGAGCGCTTCTCGCTTGGGCGGCTGGAAGATTAGGTGCGATCCACACACAACCTAGATCGTGGTTGCTCAGGCGCCCCCACACGAAGCTGAGCCACGTCTATCAGGGAGGTGATGTCGCGCAGCCACAGCATGGCTGGGGTGTCTCCTGCAAGTTCCACCGGGGGGTGGTCCAAGAGGAGACGAACGGCATGCAAGTTTTGGGCCGGAGTGGCCTCTTCCATGGCTAGCCACTGCCAAACCGGTAGCAACGCTACAACTTGGGGGATGACGCCGCCCACCTCCAGGGAAGGCATGAGACGGTCCCCCACTCGACGGGAGTGCCGGGACACGTCGCGGGCGCTGCTAGCCTCTGCCAGTTCTTCTTGCTGAGAATGTGAACCCGCCATCTTTAAAGGCGGGATCCTTCCGGATGGATGACCAGGATCTGCTGGAGAGATGAAAGGGTGAGTCAGCCACTACCCCCGTACCTGGCGCACTGCTGTCGGTGTTTTTCGCTGGCTAGCTATTATACCTCGAAGGGATCCGAGGTTCGATACAGGGGCACCTATGGGCTCTCTCGAGGGATCCACACAGACAAGGATTCAAGAACATGTCGATATACCCAGGTTCAGGCCCCTGATGTGGGTAACAGCCCTACGTCCTGCTTCTGCTCTTGTTAATGTGTTTTGGGAGATTACAAGTACATAATCCACACCCCGGGTTCTTCTTGAGCTCTCTCAGTGCTCTCCCTCTCTTGTTCTCTCTTAGCTTTCTTCGATTCTAAGTTCTCTAGTCGTTCTCTCTGGTTGTGCCCCCCCTCTCCCATGCATCGAACCCCCCTTATATAGGTCGGGCTGGCCCGGGCATGTGAGAAGGATGACATCACAATGGTTACATTTCATTTATTACATCAGTCGCTGTAGCACCATCCTCTGGCCTCATTCTTTGCGCCATCATCCAACTCTACCCGGTCTGCTCGGGAAGTGACTTGTAAGGGATTGGTTAGGTGCAGGACGACAGAGGGATAAGCTATCATGTCGTCAGCGAAGCCATGTGCATTCAATGGTTCTGACATGGGGTGTCGGGGGAGAAGACTTCGAGGCGAAGCTCCCCCATTCCGTCGATGTACATCTTCATGCCTGACTGACGGTGTACCCCCGAGTACCTTCTGGCTCCTTCGATCGACCAAGTAGCCCGGTCGCCCGGCAGCAGGGCTTGATCGCCCACCTGCTCGCTAGGCTGCCATGAGGCGTGGTCGCCCGGCAGTAGGGCTCGATCGCCCACCTGCTCGCCAGGCTAATGCATGGTTGAGGGTATACAACAGTTGGCATGTATCCAGTCTCGCCCAAGAATTACGCTATAATTCCCTTTAGCTTCAGTCACAAAAAATGCAGTCGGCAAAGTTTTACTGCCGACGGTCAATTCTATGGCCATCACTCCCTTTGCTTCACTGGGATCACCTTTGAAGTCATTTAAAACTATGTTCATTTTGATCAAATCATCATCGGACTTACCTAATTTCTTACAGGTAGTGAATGGCATCAGGTTAACAATAGCTCCTCCATCCACAAACATTCTTGATATCGGCTTACCATTTATATGCCCTTTCAGGTATAATGGTTTCAAGTGCCGATGAGTATCCCTAGGCTTCTCAAACATTGCGTCCTGTGCACAAAGACAAAGCTGAGTGAATTTTTCTTCAACCGATTCAGTCTTAATCCTAAACTCTGCCGGTAGAGTGAAGACCATGTTGACGTCCATGGGAGGGGTATCGTCACGAATCATTGGTGACAATAAGTCATCTGAGGAATCCGACTCCTCGTCGGCTTGCTCCTTTCTCCTCCATTCCTGTTTGACGGGCTTTATTGACCGCAGCTCATTGAACGCTTGATCTCTTAGTTTTTCCTCCTCAGCTTCTCTCATCTCCAGCGTCCTCAAGCGTTGAAGCCGTCTGTGTTGGGATCGGCTAAGGCTCGTCAGACACCATCTTGGTTTAGGCTCAATCGGCTTACGAATTTTCCCAGCCAGATTTTCATTCTTCGCAGGTTCTACATTCTTAGCCTGATTTAGCATGGATAACCTTTCTTTAATCAGCTTCCTTTGCCCTGAGCCTAGTCGATTTTGTACGATCCAGACAGTCGTTCCCCCACTAGCTGCCTTGGCTAATCTCTTTGGGGATAATGTTCCATCGGACACGACCATGGAGAAGGTCCCAACAAAATTGCCAAAAGGGACATCTCCGATGGGCCTTCTCAATGTTGTCCGGCCAATACAAGTTATCTAGCCGGCGAGGTCGTTGCATCTGCCGATTACTTATCTTCTCATACTTCTCAAGTAATTGGGAAAACGTTGGTTTAGGCCTGGGTACTAGTTTTTGTGGCGGAGATCTCTCGACTTTATACCATCATCCAACCTGTAGCTCCCCTTTTGGCTTAATAGTCTTTGAATTTTTCCCGTCTCAATTGGCTTCTATCTGGAATGAGCCGATCGCTATTTTGAGTGTCTCGCCACCATTTGAGCTGGACTGAACATCCACTCGCCGGATCGGCTTAGCTTCCTCGTACAGAGGTTCTTTTCCTTTGCGCGAGGACCCGACCATATTGATTGGAAAAGGATTAACATCCACTTCCATGGTCGGCTCCTCTGTGAATTTGAGCCGTCTGTCTTCAATGGCCGATTGTATCTGTTGGCGAAAAATATTGCAGTCATTAGTGTTATGCGAAAAAGAGTGATGCCACTTGTCAAAGGGGCTATGTTCCCTGATATAGTTGCTTTCAGAAAGGCTATTAGGCATTATGCAATCCTGAATGACTTTGAAATAAATATAATGAAGTCTGACCAAAGTAGGTTTATTGGTGAATGCAAACATGTGGGTTGTTCTTGGAGAGTTCATGCTTCTAAAGTGCAGGATGGATGTGCCATTATGGTAATTCACCTTCCTGTGTATGTGTCTGTATTATATGTGTTGTAATGTGCTAACATCTTTGTTTCTTGTATTTGTAGATCAAAACTCTTAATTCAAAGCACATTTGCCCTAGTACAAAGATGATGGAGGGGAACATGGCTACACAAGATTGGGTGGCAGACAGATTAGGGGACTGGTTGAGAAAGAACCCAAATAAGGGGGCAAGAGAGGCTCAGATGAAGCTGCAGGATGAATACAAGATCAAGTTGGGCTATGGTAAGACATGGGCAGGTATGCAAATAGCACTTAAACAAATACATGGTGCATATGAGGATAGCTTCCAAATGCTTTTCAACTGGAAGGCTGAGATAGAACATCGGAGTCCAGGATCAATTGTAGAAATAGAACTAAAGAAGTATGGCAATAAGATGTGTTTCCACAGAATTTTTGTACCATTTAAACCTTGCATAGATGGATTCTTGAGAGGCTGCAGGCCATACATTGGTGTGGATTCCACTAGCCTAAATGGTACATATAAGGGACCACTAGCATCAGCAACATTTGTAGATGGTCATAACTGGCTTTTTTATGTTGCTTATGGTGTTTTTTATTCTGAAACTGAGGACAATTGGACACGGTTCATGAACTAGTTGAATAAAGCTGTAGGAAGTACTGATGGTTTAGTGATATCTAGTGATGCATGTAAAGGGTTAGAGTCAGCTGTAAAAAATGTGTTCCCTAATGCTGAGCACAGAAAGTGCATGACACATTTGTATAGTAATTTCATGAAAAAAATTCCATGACAAGGTCTACACAGATCACTTATATCCTGCTACTAGGTCCTACACAGATTCTAGATTTCAGTGGCACATGTCCAAAATTTTTGAGCACTACCCAGATGCTATAGATTATTTGCAGAAGCATCACCATGGTTTGTGGTATAGATGTGGTTTCTCAGATCTTAGCAAAGTAGACTACCTCACAAATAACATATCTGAGAGCTGCAATAACCAAATAAAAGACTTCAAGGGCCTGCACCTTCATGAACTTGTGGATAGAATAAGAGAGCTGATAATGAGCAAGTTTGCTATTACGAGGAGTATTGGCAGGTCAATGGAAGGAGTGATCCTTCCTAATGTGATGAAGGAGCTGTTTGTGGTAAGCAAGCAAACTGGACTTGCTCATCCAAAGATCACCAGGACTGATGATACTGAGGCAGAGGTTACATTTGAGAATGAATTGTTGGACAAAAGGCACTCTATGAAGTTACATGAGAGGTCCTGTACATGTAGGCAATGGCAAGTGTCGGGGAAGCCTTGTAAATATGTAATGTCATTCATCTGTTCTATTCGTGGAGCAAGCATAGAAGATCATGTGGACAGCTACTACTCAGTTGAGAGATTCAAAGAAGCTTATCAAGGTATTATCCCCACCATGACAGACATGACTCAGTGGAAGCATGTTGATGTTGGGCATAAAGTGCATCCACCAAAGCAGAAGAGGGTGGCAGGCAGGCCAAGGAAGCAGAGGCTGAGGAGTTTCCTGGATCCAACCAAGAGAAGGGTTAGGTGCAAAAGGTGTGGTGCCACTAGACACCTGGAAAAAACACATGCAAATTGGAAGCCCCGTTTGATGATGGCACTTCTGAACAACTGTAACACCCCAATTTTTGCTTTTCTTGCATTTTAGTGGTATTTTGAATTTTTGGAATTTATTTGGATTTATTTGGAATTATTTGGATTTATTTTGAATTAAACCATTTATCAAATCAATTAAATAATAGAAAAGTTAAAATAAAATTTTGTTGAAAATATTTTATTTGAGTCACAAATGTCCTAAAATATTTTTGGGAATTTTTCCAGAATTTTTCTAGTATTTTTAATGCCCCAAATAAATTATTTGATTTTCGGGAATTAATTTTATTCGAAAAAGAAATAAAAATCCGGATGAACAAGATCTTGGGCGAGTAATCTTGGCGGCTGCTTCGAAAACCCTAGCGCTGTGGCCGTCCGATTTTGATCCGACGGCTCTCATCGCGCCACGTCGCCCCAACCCGATTCCTCGTCGGATTCCGCCGCCGCCGCCGTGTGGGCCTCGGTTTCTGCGATTTTCACGGAAGCCGAGGGCACTATTTAATGCGCCGCCACCCGTGCTGGGATCCTCACCTCACGCCGCACCCAGCCGTACATCGCACGCCTCCCGAGACGCCGCCTGCCCGACGAGCTCGCCAAGTCCCCGGCCTTCCGCCGAAGTTCTTTGCGCCGTTCCACCGCCACGGCCACCCTCCACCGCCGCCGTGCCACCTCGAACTCACCTCGTCACGCTGCGCGGAGCACTACTTCTTCACGCCGGAGGAACGCCGAGCGCCGCGCATCGCCGTTTTCCCAGCTCCGGTGAAGCAGCCGCCAAGACCGCTCTCCACCGAGCCCGACCTTCACCAACAAGACGATCCGATCCAACGCCGGGTGAGTCCACGCCGCCGAGGAACAGTGAACCCCATCTTCTAACCTTCACCGTTAGATGCATATCCGAGGGCCACCGTCGTGCCACGCCGCCTCACCGTGCATGAGACGCCGACCAGATGGACCCACACGCCGCTCTCACGCGACGCTCATCAGGCGCATGAGTCGCCGACAAGGCGGACCCACTGTCGCCACCGCGTACGCACGGCACCAGAGTCGCCGACAAAGACGGGCCCACTCGTCCGCCGCGCGATGCGGCGCGCGGACGTCACCATCGACGCTATGCCGACGCCACGATGGGTCCCACTTGCCGCGTGAGGATCGAGTCGTCTTGACGCCACGATGACGCATGCCGACGCCATCACGGAGCTTGTCGGTGACGTCAAGCAAAGCCACGTGTCACTCTCTGGTGGCGACACGTGTCACAAATGACGCAATAATTGATTTTCCGAAAAAAGAAAGTATTTATTTAATTCGGTATATTGATTTTAAATATATTTTGAAACTTCAAATGCTTATAACTTTTGCGTTTTAACTCCGATTTGAGTGATTCCAATTTCTATAAATTTGTAAAATTGTGATCTTTCTGTTTATGAATTTTATTTGAATTTTTGGGCACTGTTTGCCTACTGTGTATTTATTTTAATGTTCATATAAACGTTACGCGTAGACGTTGAAGTCCCCGACGGTTTCGAGGGAGAGGTTCTGACCCAGGAGCAAGCTCAGGAGCCAGAATCAGTACTTTTTGAAGGCAAGTTGTGTTTGATCATGTTGAACCTATTAGAGAAAATTATTTCGATTTAATTTATTGCATGCTAATTTAGTAAAAATTCGTTTGAATGAATTTCGGGATTAGCTAAATGCCTAGTTGCGGTATGTCACCTTGTCGTATATGATTGTATGCCATGAATCATTTGTCACCCTAGGTTATGGACTAATAGTTGGACATTAATAAATTGCCAACATGGGTTGAGTAGACCGAAGTAGTATGCTTAGCCCTGCCACGTGGACATTTTGTGAGTTTGGGATACCAAAGTTAATATTGACTTAATGAGATATGGAACATGATTTGTGAATAAGACATGTGTTATTGAGTTGATGATGGCACGTGGTGCAATGGTAAAGAACCGGGGTGGGAAAATGATTTAGACTGAGGCATGTGGCAAGATTGTTTCTGGTGGGCCAAGAGTGGCAACTGGGCGGTCGAATTTGGTTTTATTGGTTTTGGATGTTAAAGTCATTTTTGGTTAGTCTTGCCTCGGTCAACTAAGGACTTAACCTTGCGAGCATTTGAATCGAGTCTCTCATACACCCACAAGCTCCGTGAATGGGACGGGCTTAGCTGAGTAAACCGGGAAATCTATTCTTTGGTACTTGTCGTGGTGGTGTGAGGCCGGAGAAGCGGAATGAGAACTCACATGGCGCAAGAGGGGGCCCCGGTGTGGTAACCATCCCTCCAAAGTTGAAACCTTAGCGGGCAGTACTGAGTTTAGATGGAACTTTGGAAAGGCTTCGTTACGGTTATTTGCCTTGGTGGTATTTAACTGTATCTTGTGGGTAAAGTGTATAACCTCTGCAGAGTGTACAACCTATTCGAATAGCCGTGCTCACGGTATTGAGCATCGCTCGGTGATTACGGTCAAGGGTTAGATTTTTATGAAAATGAATTGTTGTTGGAAAAATGCTTGGGTTGGTGATGATGAATTTGACTTAGGATGGAAAAATGAGTTACAATTGAAATGTTTGTGAAAGCTACTATTCCTACTACTGTTTTACTGCTTTGCAATCTATTACTGTTTATTTGAAATGCTGTACTGCACATGAACCATAGCCTATCCTTTGTACTAAGCCATGCATGTAGAATATTAGAATTGCATTACAGGCATGACTTGTCGAGTGCTCAAAGTACTCACCCCACAACAACACAACTTCAGTTGAAGAAGAAGCAACCCTCGCCAGAGGAGGAGAATCGGAGGAGCCGATTTAACTAGGGAGCGAGCCCGATCGTTCGTGGCAAATTGGATGGCGCCACGAGTTTATTTTATTCCGCTGCATTTGAATATTTTAATAATTTTTCGCCCTGCGAGGCGTATCTTTGTAACTTGACCATAAGGTCAATCAAATAGTTTGAGTATTTAATTAAAGTACTTATTATTTCGTTGGATATGTCAGTGATATGTACCGATGTTGAAACTGTGTGCACTAGCGTGATCCTGGACTAGTGCTGAAACACAGAGGGTCCGGATTTGCAAATTCGGGTCCCGACAGAGGTGGTATCAGAGCCATACTGACTGTAGGACTGGCCCTTAGTTAGAATGGACGTAGTGAGGATAAAACTATTTTCTAAAAGCTAAAATGTGCCAAGATGATAATGCAATCTCGACTTACCCCTTCTCTTCTTTCATACCCCTTGCTGAATTCAACACATATTCGCTTTGATTAAAATATCTGAGTTTCACGTGAGTGTCCTTTGGCGATGAGGATGATCCACTCTTTTGGTGAGCGATCGAGGGTACGCCGCGAGCTTTGGCGTATGATGCACCGCTTGGAGGATATGACAGCCGATCTACCGAGGGACTATCGTGGATCGGGCAGATCGATATTGCACGATGTCACTATCACGGTCACGCTTAGGGATAGGGCGAGGGCGAGTCGTCCCATCCGCATCACCGCCAGAGGTTGTCATTTGACGCTGATCCGTGAGACATCGCGTCTGGCGATGAGGCGATTGCTCGTACCTACCCCAGGAGTTGGATGGCACAAGTTTACGTCACCACCCACGAGAGACACTCGCTACAACCGAGAGCCCATCGAGGAGGAGGATGCCACGATCACCCACGGCGCCGATATGTTATCGCCAAGAGGATGCTATCGACGAGATGGTTCAGAGCTGCAGAGGTCTCGTGGCAATTCACACACCTTAGGGCTCATCTCATTGCAGACTTGTGAGTACTTGGCCTACTCTATCCAAAGGATTGGGGAGCTGGAGACAATATTTGACGGACCAGAGCCGAGCCTTTGGAACTACACGACCCAGACCCGGAGGAGCCACAGCAGGAGCCGCAGCCAGAGCCGGTGGAAGTGAAGTCGGAGCCAGTGGAAGTGAAGCCAGAGCCAGTGGAATTGAAGCCCGAGCCTGTGGAGGTCAAGCAGGAACCAGTGGAGGCTGAGCCTGTACAGGAGGCGCATCCAGCGGAGGATCGTTGGGATAGGTTTGTACCAAGACCAAAGACACCGCGGTGTATCCACCAGGGAGTTCCGGTGGGGGCTGGCTCGAGGAGTGAGCGTTAGGATTAGCAGTTGAGACTCCTGCGTTGAGTCGCGTCCTGGAATAAGAGTCACCCTTAGAGGCGTTTGACTCCTGAGTGTTAGCTCGGTTTGCTTCTTTCATGCTTGTGAGTGATCGGTATGTGTTGCAAGGCCTTTAGGCATTGTGAGCAACCATACCCAGATATTAATAAAGTAATAAAGTTAGATTTTGTGTTACACCTTCGTCCCCGTATAAGTACTCCATTACTTGTCTATTCTTATTTCCCTCTCGTCTCTAAACCATGGCGCAATCGGCAGATGGTGAACACTCGAGGAAACCAAGGAGGAAATGGGAGCGGTTCTCGCTCAGCTGGAAACATCGATGGGGAAGGACAAGGACCTCAACCAACACCGCCAGCTGATATGCGTAACTTTGGAGCCTTTATTGCTGCATGCACCCAAGCAATGCATGCCATGATGCAAAGAAGTCATCGCCTAAGCCGCCGCCGCCGCCAGCTAACCAGTCAACCCAAAGGCAGAGACCACACTCGAGGTCGCGAATTCATGAGGACACGACCGCCTACATTTTCTCGGAAATGCCAATCCATTGGAGGCGATGATTGGTGAGGACGATAGAGAGAAAGTTGCACATTACCCAAAGTGAAGGAAATGAGAGGGTACTCTATGCCTCTCATCGCCTTGAAGGAACCGCAATGAATGGTGGAAAACTATCGCGCGCTCATGAGCACCCGCAGACATCACCGAGGAGTTCACGATCGCTGGCAAGCATACCATGTGCCCGAAGGCATCATGGAGCTGAAGAAGGAGGAGTTTAGGGCATCAAGCAGGCAATCAATCGATGTCTGAGTATCTGAATAAGTTCACGCACCGCACGCCACGCACTTTGAGGATGTAGCAACGGATAAGGCCAGCGGTCTCGATTCATGAAAGGATCAATTCGTGGCTGCGGTGGGACTCATAACCCACACTTTTCCTGATTTTCAGAGCTAGTGAACAAGGCGCCGATATTGGAGGACAAGCGCAAGGAGCCGGAGGACAACCGAAGCGCAGGATGGCACAAACAGGAGCACGCCAGGAGCGCAGCGTTTGAGGGTTGCACCAAATCAGTTCTTCGATTTCAGCCCAGAATGTGATGACGACGCCATCGCCAGATTCCAAGACCTGCGGACAAAATTTTCGACACCAACACCGGTTAGAATGCAAATTGCAGGAGCCAAGATCAATAGTTAAACGTTGTTTTATCATCACGAGCAGGGCATTTTGCAAATTATTGTCCTAAGAAGGGAGGAGGAGGACACCGCCGCTTCAATCTTGGAACTACTCCAACGAAGACACCTGCGCCAGGAGCAAGCCGGGGAGTTACACAATCTGGAGCTGCCACACAGACTGTGGTAAGAGGCAGAGTCAATCATGTCACCGTCGATGCAGTGCAGAATACATCGGACGTCGTACTGGGTAAGTTACTTGTCAACTCAGTACCTGCAACAGTTTTATTTGATTCTGGAGCTTCGCATTCGTTTATATCCCGAATTTTTGCTGTGAACAATGGGTTGAAAATGGTGAACCTTAGGCATGTATTGCTAGTACAATCCCCGGGATCAGAACTCCAATCTGATGTAGGATGTTCTGGGGTAAAATTGCTTATAGATGGAACTGAGTTCTTAGCAAACTTAGTGGTGTTAGATACCCAAACCCTAGATGTTATTTTGGGAATGGATTGGTTGTCTAAACACAAGGTTGTATTAGACTGTGGACGAAGAGTCATATCAGTCGAGAGTCCTTGTGGGAGGAAAATAGAGTTTCAGGCAACTGCCGTTCGGGATGGACAGTTGATGGTCAATAGTGTGAAGGTCATCAAGATAGAAGATGTACCATTGTCGAGAATACCCTGATGTATTTCCAGAGGATTTACCTGGGATGCCACCAGACAGGGACATAGAGTTTGTAATTGAGTTAGTACCGGGAACAGCCCCGATAGCTAAGAGACCTTATCGGATGTCAACCGATGAGCTAGTGGAAATGAAGAAGCGATAGAGGAGTTAATGGATAAGGGATTTATCGCACCAAGTTCGCCGCCATGGGGAGCACCGGTTCTATTTGTCAAGAAGAAGGACGGAGTTACTGGATGTGTGTGGATTAATGAAATCGAATGAAGTCACTATAAAGAATAAGTATTCGCTACCCAGATCGATGATCTGCTTTGACCAGCTTGAGAGGAGCCGAGTTTTCTCCAAGATTGACCTCGATCGGTTATCACCAGCTGAAGATTCGATCGGAGGATGTGCTGAAGACAGCATTTTCGTCAAGATATGGACATTACGAGTTTACAGTTATGTCTTTTGGTTTGACAAATGCACCTGCATATTTCATGAATATGATGAACAAGGTTTTCATGGAATACCTGGATAAGTTCGTTGTTGTGTTCATAGATGACATTCTAGTTTACTCCAAGACCCGGGAAGAGCATGCAGAGCATCTGAAGCTAGTTCTGGAGAGGTTAAGAGAGCAGCAACTTTTCGCTAAGTTTAGCAAGTGTGACTTCTGGAAGAACAAGGTGGAATTTCTTGGACATGTGGTGACCGCCGAAGGAGTCGCAGTTGACCCAAGTAAGGTGGAAGCAGTGTTGCATTGGGAGCCACCCAAAACGGTGACTCAAATTCGTAGTTTCCTTGGAATGGCCGGTTATTACCGCCGATTTATTGAAGGATTTTCAACGATTGCGATACCTCTTACGCAATTGTTGAAAAAGGAAAAGAAGTTCGCATGGACGCCGGAATGTGAGCGGAGTTTCCAGGAGTTGAAGAAACGTTTGACAACGGCGCCAGTGTTAGTACTACCGGATTTAAGCCAGAGTTTTGATATATACTGTGATGCAAACTTCACCTTTATCTTGCTTGTCAGAATCGATGATCAGTATGATCTTAAATAACCTCCCACATATCAAAAGAAATAAGAACAACAAATAACAACTCTTCAAACAAACAATAACACGATCTACAAGGATCTTTCTTTTATTAGGCACATAGATCGGTTTCTTGCAGAAACTGAAAAGAAGAGGTTGTAGATTGCCTAAATGATTGGGATATGATCTATAGAAAATTCATCTAGCAATCTTTCATCCTTGGCACAAGATCCAAAAGTACATAGAAGAAGAGGAGGCAAATCCAAATGTACATAAAGTAAATTGCAAGAATTTAAATATTGAATTTAAAGCAAAACGTAAATGTTGAATGTAGATTCAGGATAGGGAAATGAAACTTTCATTTCTTAGAAGAAAGGTTTACAAAGCTTTATAACAAAGTGGGCAAAACTCAAATGAACACCAGAATCTAAAAAAACCATTTAGAGAGAGACACCCCTATCTCCGACTCTATTTATAGCACACTGGGACTGAACCCCTGAAAGACCATGTGGAGGTCTAACCTTGTCGGTGATGAGTTATTGATTGTGTTTAAAGCATGAGGTGCTTGAGTTTGATTTGAATTGAATTTTCAAATTGAAGCAATTTGAGCTGTATCTGCCAGGAGTGGCACTACCAGCCATGTGGGAGCGGTAGTGCTAGCTGAGTGGCACTACCGGCCATGTGGGAGCAATAGTGCTAGTCGAGCGGCAGTTTTGACAAAACCGGCTAAGGGGAGCAGTAGTTATATTCCAGAGAGGGTATTCGCTAGGGTTTTAGGTGAGCAGCACTACTGGCCATGCTAGGGTAGTAGTGCCAAACGGCCCTAGGAGGCAGTAGTGCCGGCCTATTGAGCGAATTTGTGTTTTAGAATTGTGGGAGATTTATTACATATCATTTGGGGTAATGCTATTTGATGTATTTCCTTGTTTTTGATGGTTGCGGGATGATGGTGCGAGGCCATGGTGAGGCGGAGGATGACCGAGACTAGGTGATGTACGTCAGAAGTCCAAACGGTCGAGGATTGCAGGGAGATGATCATAGATAGAGACGCTGCAAACCTAGAAGACAAGGAATGGATGAGATGCTAGCTAGGAGCTGCTAGTATCAAGGAGGGTCGTTGGATCGCGGTCTAGGTGATAGAGTAGTGGGTCTAGTTAGTTTGCTTTAAGAAGCATGCAAAACCCGTTATGTTGTTGGGTTTCAGATTAGCCCATATATGAGTGAGTGAGTCAATCTTAACCATTGATGGTGATCCTTAGGGTAGAAGGAACTCATCTAAGGGTGGAGGATGACTCGAGAGTAGTATAAATAGAGGGATAGGGGTAGCCCTCCTGCTCTTGAAGATTTTGAGGTTTTTGTGCTCCTTTGAGCTTTGCTCACTTGTTTATATATTTAAATTGATATAAGTATATATAACTACAAAAGATTTATATACTCAACTTTATAGAAAGCAATGATCCAATATATTGGAGTAATGGAAAGGGATCAATGACGAGGACATCACTACTACGATTATGATCACACCTGATTGGACCAACTCCAACATGACATCTATGGGCCAAGGAGAGAGAGATTTCAAATCCACCACGTTCTGGAATTCAATTCAGACTCCGCATACCAGCCTGAAGTAAAACAAGTATAATTTTTGCATACAGTGTCCGATTGGAGAGTTCTTATATTTGTTTGAAAGCTTACAATGAGACCTTTCTAATGGGTTTAGTCTCAGTCCTAGATTCATTGTAGATTAGTCAAAATCATGAAAATAATGTACTACAATACTGTTTTAGGTTGTTTCGGGCCTTATAAGCGTGTGGGGGCCCAAGCCCAACTTGTGTGCACCCCCTGGCTGCACACAACCAGCTAGGACAACCCTCTTACAACCCTCCCTCTCATATATTCAGTAGCCACTGCTTTCGACACTTAAGTTTTTGTTGAGCATAGTTTTAGCCTAGGTCCAAACTACATTGTCCTCGAAATGTGTCGAACGACCGTTTGTTGAGACTTCTTCGCAGAATCCCACCTTTGATCTATATTTTCATGAACCTCAATTCTTATTTGCAATTTCATATTGTTTTTACTATCGTTCTTGCTTGTTCTTTGGTTACTTGCAGGACTTGAACCTCGTATTTAGGTTGATCATGCCCACGGCAAGATCAATAATCTTCTAGGGTTGGTTTGGCGATTGCTAAGGCGCATCATCATCGTACGTTGTAGTCGGATCATCAAAGTTAGTTCCACCAAATCTATAGTTATCATTCTCATTGAATGATCGAGACACAATCTTATATCAGGTGGTATCAGAGCGCTAGGTTGCTCGGTGAGGGATTCAGTATATTAGATTAGATTTTGTTTTCTACCCTAAATTGAAAATTACTCCACAAAAAGTCAACCTTTAGATTCAATATGGTATTCTAGTGAGTTTTGTTAGGTTTTGATCCATTAGAGTCCTTGTGTTTAGTTGCTGATCATTTTTCCTTCGCGTAGCTTTTATTTCAATCTATCTAGTACATTATTTTCACCATAACTTTCTCATACGAGCTCAGATTCAAGTATTCTTGCACTTTCTTGAAACCTAGGAATGAGCTCTACAAAAACCTAGTTGGGCATGGACTCTAATTCTGTATCAAAGTTGGTTTATTCTGGACATCAAATTTGGTGAATCAAGCTATACATCCAATCTAGATTGGTTTGGTATTTTGAACATAATTCTAACATCCGAACTTCGATTGAGAAGTTTTTATACTTTCCTGAATCAATGAAGAGTCCTCCACAAAAACGTTTTTGGGTGACCTTTGTGATTCGGACTCTGTCAAACCGAATTTGATTCGGATTCAGATTTGGTCAGATTGGCTAAATTTAGGTCAAATTTGTGCACCTCGGTGTTTTGGCTCTAACTTCTATATAAGAGCTCCAAATTGTATTTTCGTATACTTAATGTAAAGCATATAACATTACCTTCAATTTATTACATTGTGAGCAAACTAGATTCGATCAATTTGATTCTTTCATTGCGGTGACAAGTTTGCTCTACTAATCTAGCTGAATTGGGTTTCTTACTTCAATTTGTGCTCTAGCTTATTCATTTGAGTTTGTTGAGTCCAGTAGTATCTATAATCAATAAAAGCCAAAAATATCAATACACATACCTTTGGGAACCAATTCATCCTTTGCGAATACTTTGATCCCAATTTAGACCAGCTATTTGATATTGCTTGGGGCTGCTCTACTTGACACATTGCATAATTTTGAATTATCATATCATACTATCTTGTGACATCAAGTTAGGCATTCTAAAACTTTGTTCATACTAGTGTTGGATAAAAGTCACCAAAAGAAAGGAAAGAGAAAGAAAGAGCCAAAAGGAAAAAAAGAAAAAAGGAAAAGAAAACATAATAGTAGCTAGCAGCACTACATTGAGCAAAACCCGAATTTGTGTTCGTTATTTTCAAATGGTGCAATTGTATTAATTAGTGAGCAATCTTGTGCCCTTTTACCTTTTCTAAAGCAATTAGCTAGCGTCTCTCTATAACTTATGCAACAGGAGCATTGATGCTGAAATTATTTTTTAGTGCATTTCATTGGTTGCATTAAGTTCCATCATCTTTACGCGTGAGTTGTCTTGAAATTCACTTATATCTTTGAGATCGACAACTAGGGCATGTAAATTCTAGTTTGATTAATTACTTATCATTACAATAACTAGAATTAATAGATTGCATAGGAAATAAATATAGCATACCTAGCTCAATATATTCTACCTCGTACGTTTATTCAGTCCCTTTGCAATTGCTTTATCCAAGCTTCGGAGATCTTTTGATACCGCCAACGGCCGACAACCCTTGCTGCATGGTAAGAACTCATAAGGGCTTTGGTTAAAGCTTAAGAGTTGAGCAACTTTACACCACATCCTAGTAGTTGGTAGGAACATATCCTTGTGATTTGTTTCTTGTCTTCACTAACAATGGTAGGTTCTCAACGTCGTAGTGCTTGGGCCAACAGTATCCTAGGAGAAGAGGTAGTTCACACTTCGAGATATAAAACATGTACAAGCACAGCTTCATCACCACAGGAGGTACGACGACATAGCACACGTACTAATAATAAGTTCACCATGCCCATTTTTAGTGTTAAAGATGATCCTGAAGGTTATCTTACATGGGAATTAGTTGTAGAACAATCATTTGATAAACATGGAATTCCTAAGCATGACAAGGTTAGGGTTGTTACTAGTGGATTTACTAATTTTGCTACTCTTCGGTGGAATGATTTTATGAGTAAAAATCAGGACATCCCTAGCACATTGATTAAATTAAAGAAAATTATAAGAGCTAGATTTGTTCCTTCATATGTTGCTCGCTAATTATAAAATGAACTGTAATGTCTAGAACAAGGTAGTAAAACTATGAATGAGTACTACTAAGAACTTCAGAGTAGATCTTTGTGTTGTGGATTAGAAGAGACCAAAAATACTCAGATGAACAACTTTTATTTTGAGCTAGATTTTGATATTCAGATCATGATATCTTGTAAAGAATTCAATTCTATTGTTTGCTTAATCTCTCACATGAAGCTAAAAGAAAAATATAAAGAAGACAATCAACCATAGTTCAAGCTCCTACAGAGTTAGATGCTACTCCTGTTGCGTGCATTGCACCAAACCTTAATGAGAGTATACTCTCCGAGCATGAGAGAGAAATACCAGAAAATTTAAGAGAAGTAGAGGATAGCACATGTGACGATGATTCCACTAACGTAATGCAATCTACTTCTGTTACTTCTATTGTTGTTGTTCCATATGATATGCAGGTTACTTCTGAAGAAGGGGAGCTACAAGCTAAACAAAACCTGCAGTATCAAGTGAAAGTTTTGAGGTACCTACTTCTTCTGAGAATGATGCTAACGACCATGGTACAGATCTGATTTTACGGCAAGAAAAGATGTAAATTTGTGAGATATTCCTATTGTACTTAATTCTAGTGAGTTACCACCTTGTGCTACAATTGTAAAACCATGTGATGAATTGCATGCTTATAATTTTGACCATGTGATGCTGATTACACATAAAGAAGTGATAGCTAGAATATCCCCTGCCACTGTTTTGTGCTATATCATGATGAATGAGCCTGTTAGCTTGAATTGTATTTTGGATAAGATTTATGAAATTTTATCCCTTAAGTCTTTATCTAGCACATATGCATACTGTTTTAAATTCAATTTATTTGGAGATTAAGGCATAAATGGCAAGTTTCTTGTCTATAGAATATGCATAACTTATGATAAGCTTGCTGAATTGAAGCTTGGTATTTTGGGCAATCCTAATTGTATGCAATAGCTTGTTTCATTTGTGTGCCATCAAAATTTCCTGAAATATGTGATACCCATAGCTTGCTACGACATTGTTGAAATTTTAGTACATTGACTAGTATTACAAATCAGCATGTCGTAGTTGATGAGTGAAAGACCATCAAAATTGTGTCACTTTTGTTGGAATGGTTTGATATTGCATTTTTATGATCTAATGATATGAATGAGCTATGCTTGTTGCCAAAACATGTAGTTTTGCCCCTTTATGTTATTGAACAAGGCTTACAAAATATGAGTATTCTTTATCCAAGGACCGAGATAGTTATGTGCATTACTTATATGTGCAAATTAAGTTGCAAACTCAATCATGTTAATATTTATGTTATATGCTTCACTTATAATCACAAATTGAGTTGCAAAATTTTGAGGAACAGTGCTTTGCTTAAATTTGATTTCCTCATTTGCTATTATGTAAATAGCATTACACAAAACCAAACAAACAATGAAATATGGGATATATACATATATGATGCGTACACATTGTTCTTTTTGTTGCCTGTTTCTTCTCCAGCTTGTCTAAGATCGAGGATGGTTTTCCTTCAAGGAGGGGAGGAAGCATCCAAGAGTGCTAGTTTTCATCACGCCTTTATATGCTGGAAAGAAGTGTTGACCGATGTGGACAATTATGAGGTGAATCCTTTGATTGTCTTTCTTGTGTTTAAAATATACAAAAAAGGCAAAGCTACTATTTTATTTAATTGAATGCAAGACCTATATGAGTATGTTTTGGGTTGAGGATGAGCTAAAAGGTGAGCATGAGTCGAGAACGACTCAAATTCAAGAAGGGAAGGATGATGAGGATATCACTACTATGATTACGATCACAACTGGTTGGACCAACTCCAACACGGCATCCATGGGCCAAGAAGAGAGAGATTTCAAATCCACCACGATCTATAATCCAATTCAGCCTCCAAATACTAGCCTAAAGTAAAAAAAGCATAACTTTTGTATATGGTGTTCGATTGGAGAGTTCTTGTACTTGTTTGAAAGCTTACAACAAGACCTTTCCAATGGGTCTAGTCCTAGCCCTAGATTCATCATAGAATAGTTAGAATCCTCAAAAAATGTACTATTATACTGTTTTCGGTAGTTTTGAGCCTTGTAAATGTGTGGGAGCCAAAGTCCAAGTTGTGTGCACCCTTGGCTGCACACAACCCTAGGACGACCCTCTTACATCCCTTCCTCTCATATATTTAGCAGTTGCCGCTTTAGACACTTGGGTTTTTGTTGAGCATAATTTTAGCCTTGGGCCAAACTACATTATCCCCCAGACGTGTCAAACAACCGCCTATTAAGACTTCTTCAAAGAACCCCACCTTTCATCTATATTTTCATGAACCTCAATTCTTATTTGCAATTTTAGATTGCTTTTACTCTCGTTCTTGCTTGTTCTTTGGTTGCTTGCAGGAATTGAACCTTATGTTTAGGTTGATCCTGCCCACGGCAAGATCAATAACTCTCTAGAGTTGGTTTAGCAATTGCTAAGGCACATCGTCGTCGTACGTTGTAGTCAGATCATCAAAGTCAGTTCCACTAAATCGACAGTTATCATTCTCATCGAAAGATCGGGACACAATCTTACATCAATCAATACTCTTGTGAAATCATGTGCTAAAAATTTGGCTGAGTAATGAAATTGGCATTGCAAAGTGGTTGTGATTATGGCATGTGTGGTGCTTGTGCATATACTGGTGATAGCTTGATGATGGTTTTGCTTGATGCAACGCGCTCGTGTGAGTGGTTGCATGGATTGACTTTGAGTCAAGTCGTGGACTTGTGCTCGGATTTGTTTGATATGCTGGTGATAGCATGATGATGGTTTTGCTTGATGCAATGCACTCGTGTGAGTGGTTGCATGGATTGACTTTGAGTCAAGTCATGGACTTGTGCTCGGATTTGTTTGTTTGTTTATTCATGTGCAGGCGTTGCTCGAGGGCGAACGTGGTCGATGACGGGACCGGAACTAGGTTCATGGAGGAACTGATGTTCGGGACTAGGTTCAGGGAGGAATCGAGGTCTTGGTGGTTGAGGATGTCATGCGGGACCTTCGGGCTAGAGAACATGCACATGAAGGCTAGTTAGTCACGTAATTATAGCATGTGGGCTGTACATGCATCCAAGAGTTGTATTTGGCGATGTTTGGGCCAGGTTGAGATGTATACGAACTCTTTCCATGTTGGAAGTGGAGTTGTATTCAATCTCTTTATGTTTGCTCAGTATAAATAGGGGGAGGTGTCTCCTGTTTATTCTTGAGCCAGGTTTTAGGGTTGTACTCTTTTGTTTGAGTACTGTAACCATATCAAAAATAAAGATCTTTCTTGCGTCTCCAGCGGCTGGCAATTTTTCGTTTTGCTCTTGGCTCCGGCATAGTTGATCGATCGCCTGAAGTTTTGTCCGTCGCAGCAGTCACGAAGTTCATCATGGAGTTCGGTTTCTTGCAAAAGTATCATCTTGCGAAGGTAATATCTCAAGTTCTGTAGAACCGATGGAATTGATTCTTTTTGGATTAACTTTAAATTGAACCTAGTTTCTACAGTTAAAATTTCATATAAATCCAATGGTTGGATCATTAGTAATTACTATTTTAGTGAATGTATATCCTTCCGTTCATGCTTTGGTCTGGCGTCTGACGATTGAGTCATATTGCGATGGTAATATCTCAAGATCTGTAGTTCCGATTGAGCTGATTCTTTTTTAGTTAACTTTATAATTAAGTCTAATTTCTATAGTTAAAATTTCACATCAATCCAACGGTTAGATCTTTAGAAATTACTATTTTAGTGAATATGTATCAGTCTACTCGCCCAAACTGCTCGCCTTGTCGCCCGACTGCTCGCCTGGTCACCCCAATTGCTCTACTGGTTGCTCGACTGCTCTACTGGTCACCCAGACTGCTCTACTGGTCGTCCGATTGCTCTACTAGTTTCTCGGTGGTCTCTTCGGTTGCCCGATCGCTTCTTGTCGCCAGATGGTCTACTAGCCGCCTGATCTCTCTTGGTCGCCAGATCGGTCTCTCGGTCGCCCAGATGGTCTACTAGTCTCCCGACTATGTGAACTGGTCTACTGGTCTCTTGATTGCGTGAACTGGTCTCCCAACTATGTAAACTAGTCTCCCAACTGCGTAAACTGGTCTCCCAACTACGTGAACTGGTCTCCCGGCTGCGTGAATTGGTTTCCAAGCAATTTGAGTTTAAATTGGGGTGTGTTAGAAAAACAAAGTCAAAAAATTTGATTTTAGCTTCTGCGCAATCATTCACCCCCGCTCTGATTGCTACATTAGTATATTTCGATCCTACAAGTGGTATCAGAGCCTAATTTTTCTAATTAATCTTAACCGGTGATTAGAACTGTAGCGATGGATAGGTATTCGACAAAACCTTGTGTTTTCGATGGTGTTGATTTTCAGTTTTGGAAAGCAAAGATGGAGGCATACATTCAAGCTCAGGGCTTTGCAATCTGGGAGAAGATATACAAGCAATATCAAGTTCTTGAGAATGATGAAGTCAATGACACAAATTGAGCACATGTTGAAGCAAACAGCAAAGCACGGAATTTGATCATCCAAGGATTGGGAAGAAGTGACTTCAACCGCGTAATCCATCTCAAGTCTGCATATGAGGTATGGAAATCTCTCTGTGATTATCATGAGGGATCTAACACTATCAAAGAGGTTCGTCAAGATATATATAAGAAAGAACACATGCGATTTGAGATGAAGCCTGGTGAGTCACTAGATGATTTCTATGCACATTTCAATAAGATTCTTAGCAATTTACGTGTTGTTGGGGTTTTCTTTGATGAAGCGACTAATGCTAGACAATTGCTTGGTGCATTAGACATGTCTATTTGGGAGATGAAAGTTACATCCATTAGAGAATCAACTGTCATGAGTGAACTTACTGTGGATGTTCTTTTCTCTAAATTAAAAACTCATGAATTGGATGTTCTTGCTAGGAAGAATGATAATAAATCAATTGCATTGACCTCCCAGTCTAGCATGTCTCAGAATAATGCTTTTTCAAGTTTTGCTCTGTCTTCCTTGTCTTCACTAACCGATGAACAGATTGAAGAATTTCCCAAAGAAGACTTGGCACTACTCTCTTCTCATTTTAATAAAGCCTTGCAGAATGTGAGAATGAGAAAGAGAGTTGGTGGTGGCCCTTCAAGATGCTATGAGTGTGGTGATTTCATCCACATTCATTCAAATTATCCTAAACTTGCAGATAAAGCATCAAGGGTGGAGAAGGACAAGGACAAAAGAAAACAGAAGAAAAAGTTCTCTCCAAGCGATAGAAAGAAGAAGAGCTTCATCAATTGCAGAATTGTTCACCGAGGCCTTTCTTCTCTTGAACAAGTCAATTTGAGTGATGTGGATTCGGAGAGTAGTGAAGATGACACAACAGCTCCAAGCAAGCATGAATTGACTAGGTTGTGTCTCATGGCTAGAAGTGATAAAAGCCTCATTGAGGATGATCACGACAGCGACATTAATGAGGTAGAACCTTCTTATGATGAATTAGTTATTGCTGTTGCTCGTCTTGGTAAATTGCTTGATAAACGCAATAAGAAAATTAAGAAACATGATGTTGTTGTGGAATCTTTGAATGCTGAAATTACTAGACTTAAATCTTTGATTCCTGATGATGATGCTTGTGAATCATGTGACTTAATTTACAATGAGCTTACCTTGATTAGGAAAGAACATGTTACTTTATTAGAGCAAGTCAATGCTGAAAAGAAGAAAAATGAGAAACATGTTAAAAATGCTAGCTACTCAACCATTGATTTGCATGATTCAACTTCTTGTTCGAAATGCTCCATACTAGAATTGAAGTTGCATGATGCAAATGCTAGGGTTTCTCAAATGACAGATGCTTTGCTCACTCATGAGGTTCTTTCATGCTCAACTTATCATAAACAAAAAGGAAAAGTGGACGTTCCCTGTAATAACTGTTTAACTCTTTCTCGAAAAGTTGATTATTTGGAAAAGTCTTTAGAACGTTTCACTACAGGAAAGAAAAACCTAAACATTATTTTGGATCAATCAAAAGTTAGCACTCATCACAAAGGTTTACGTTTTGATTCTTATACTCGTCATAAATCACATGCTCCCACTGTTGGTAAGGCACTTGAAAGTGAAAAATTTGAAATTGTCAATGAGCCTAAGAAAACTATTTTTAAATCAGCTGGTGTTTTATCTTCTACTGTGAAGAATGCAAATGTTGCCTCTACTGTTAAAGCTAAACATCATGTTAAGTACAATTGCATTCATTGTGATAGAGATGGACATTTAGTAGATTTTTACTTTAGGCTAGCTAAACAGCAAAAGAAAGAAAAGGCAAAGGCTAGGTCTAATTTCTAGAAGGCACATTTTACTCCTCATTTTGTGCCTAGAGTGATGCAAACACCTCTTGTTGTAAGAAACACGGGAAAAGGCAAAATTGATTATGTACACAAGCATTCTTGTGTTGTGCCTACTCGTCGTGTGTCTCAGTACTGGATTCCTAAACATCTTATTTCTAACCCCAGTACTGAAGCCTCGACATTCTCTGTTTTTATGTAGGCTTCTTGCTTGAGGAAGGAGAACATTTGGCTAGTTGATTCCGGATGCTCACGCCACTTGTCCGGTGATAAAAATTGGTTCTCCTCCCTCACTCGTGCATCTCGTGCTGAAAGTGTTACTTTTCGAGATGCGACTTTCACTTCTGTTGTGGCAAAAGGTACAGTGAAGGTAAGTGACAAGTTTATGTTCAACGATGTAGCTCTGGTTGAAAATTTGAATACAATTTGCTTTATGTGTCACAAATAATTGATGAAGATCTCGAAGTATGTTTCAAGAAAAATGAATGTTAAGTCTTAGATGCTTCAGGAGATCTTGTGTTCAGGATTTCTCGATTTGAAAGAGTATTTAAAACTGATTTTGATGTATCACCTTCTTTTAAGCATAGGTGTCTAGTTGCCAATGTTTCTAAAGATTTATTCTTTTAGCACCGTAGACTTGGTCAACTTACTCGTGTAAGTGGTTTAGATCTTATACGTGGCTTGCCTAAGCTTAAAGGTGATAGCGATTTAGTATGCTCTTCTTGTAGACATGGTAAGATGACTACAGGTTCACATCCACCTCTTACCATGGTGATGACAAACGCTCTAGGACAGCTACTACATCTTGACACGGTTGGACCTCTCATGTTCAATCTTTTGGAGGCAAATGGTATGTATTGGTTATTGTTGATGATTATTCTAGATACTCTTGGGTTTATTTTATGGTATCTAAAGATGAAGTTTTTAGTCATTTTAGAAGTCTTGTTACTAGATTATCTGTTGATCACCTAGGAGCACTTAGAGCTATCAGAAGTGATAATAGAACTGAGTTTAAAAATTCTTCTTTTGATCACTTTTGTGTTGAGAAAGGAATTGATCTTCAATTTTCTTCACCAAGAGTTCTTCAATAAAATGGTGTAGTTGAAAGAAAGAACAGAACTTTAGTTGAGATGGCTAGAACTATGCTGGATGAACATCACACTCCTAGAAAGTTTTGGGCTGAAGCAATCTCAACTGTATGCTATGTTTCTAATAGAGTGTTTTTGAGATCGAAGCTAGGCAAGACTTCTTATAAGCTTTGTTTTGGTCATAGGCCTGGTGTATCTCATTTTAGAGTTTTTGGATGTAAATGCTTTGTCTTGAAATCTAGAAATCTTGATAAATTTGAAGCTAGATGAACTGATGGTATTTTTCTTGGATATCCTGCTCATATACGTGGCTATCGTGCACTTGTTTTAGAGACTAACAAAATTGTAGAAACATGTGAAGTTACTTTTGATGAGGCTAGTCCTGGCACTAGTCTAATTGATGCAGGTACAGAAGCATATGTTCAGGGGGAGAGTATCTTTCTTGATGATGTTGATGATGATGTTGAGGATGAAGTGTTGATTCCTATTGCACAACCAGCTGTAGCACCTTTAGCACCTACCACTACATCACCTATAGCTGAGCATCCTCAAGCCACAACATGTTCTGTACATGTTGAAAATGAAGAAGGAGAAGGAGAAGTTTATGAAGTTATAGCTCCTTTGCACATGCAAAAGAGACATCCACCTGAACAAATGATTGGAGATTTGAATGAGAGAGTCACCCGATCCAGGTTTATTGCTCCTGATTCTCATGCTCACTCTACTTTTGTTGCTACTTTTGAACTCAAAGATATATCTCATGCATTAACTGACGAATCTTGGATGAATGCCATGCATGAGGAATTAGAGAATTTTGAGCGGAATAAAGTCTGAAAACTTGTTCCACCTCCTTCTGATTTTAATATAATTGGAACTAGATGGGTTTTCAAAAAAAAAACAAAGTAAGGATGGTGTTGTTGTTAGGAATAAAGCTAGATTGGTTGTTCAAGGATTTACTCAAGTTGACGGTTTAGATTTTGATGAAACCTTTGCTTCTGTTGCTAAAATTGAAGCCATTAGAATTCTTTTAGCATTTACTGCATATAAAGGTTTTAGATTGTATCAAATGGATGTGAAAAGTGCTTTTCTAAATGGTTATATTAATGAAGAGGTATATGTTAAGCAACCACCTGGTTTTGAAAATCCTAAGTTTCCAGATCATGTGTACAAATTGTCAAAAGCTTTGTATGGATTAAAACAAGCCACTAGAGCATGGTATGATAGGCTAAAAACCTTTTTACTTGAAAAGGGGTTTACAATGGGAAAAGTTGACAAAACTCCCTTTCTACTCAAACAAGGCAATGATCAACTATTTGTTCAGATTTATGTTGATGATATTATCTTTGGTGATTCCTCTCATGCTTTAGTGTCTAAGTTTTCAGAAACCATGAGGAAGGAATTTGAGATGAGTATGATGGGTGAATTAACATACTTTTTGAGACTACAAATCAAACAAACGAAGGAAGGTATTTTTGTTCATCAAAGTAAGTATACAAAAGATTTGCTTCGTCGCTTTGGGATAGAAAACTGCAAGCCGATCATGACACCCATGAGAGGCACTTGCACACTTGATCCGAATGAAGATGGTGAGATGGTTGATCAAAAGGAATATAGAAGCATGATAGGTTCACTATTATATCTCACTGCATCAAGGCCAGATATTCAATTTGTTGTGTGCTTGTGTGCTCGCTTTCAAGTTTCCCCACGTGTTTCACAACGACAAGCTGTCAAGCGGATTTTCTGTAATATTCCAATTAAGTCTAAAATGTGCTGGGCTGTGTTTGGGCCTTATGGGTTGCTTTTGTTGTTGGGGCGTGCTGTTCTTGGGCCGTTAGTTGCTCATTTTGGCCCAAATGAAGGGGAGGGATCCTCCTTAACCCAAGCTCCCCCTCCCCTGGCTCCCTCCTACCTCCAACCTCAGCCGCCGCCTCCTGGCTCCCTCTTGCCAACAACACCAGCACCCCCTGGCCTCCCCTGCCGGTGACGCCGCCCTGGCTCCCTCCTAGCGCCTCCCCTGGCTCCCTCTTGGCACCGCCCCTGGCCCCCTCCTGTCGCCGCCCCTTGGCTTCCTCCCTGCAGCAGGCCGGTCGAGCACCGCCCTCCCAGCTCCCTTCTCCTCGTGGGTGGGTTCTGCTCCCCTGCTCTGGCGAGTCCTTGGCCGCGCCCACAGGCCAGCCTCTCCCTGCCCTCCCGCGCCGGCGATGGCCTGGACCCCTTCCCGGACCGACGTGCCACCCCCTGGCCGGCGGCACCCTCCCCGCCCCTCCTTGCTCGGCTCCCTCTCCTCCCTCTGCTGGCGGGCAGCAGCAGTATAAAGAAGCAGAGCATGCCCTCCCCTCTTGCCTTCTTGTGGTGAGGACTCGAGCAATTGACATTTGCGGTATTTAGTTTCTTTGTGCATGCCATGTGTTTGATGTATTGCCTAGAAGGTTTATGATATGGTATCATAGTGATTTAAGTGTGCAAGGGTGAGACATGGGCTTGGAATGCAAGAATCGATGCATTGCTAAATTTGTGTACATACAAATATATTCATGCCTGTTGTTCTATATCTTTGCCTGCAAAGTTGCTATGTGACGAGTATGAGCTGTATCCCGGTTTTTAGTATAAGTTTTTATGCTTTGCTAATATGATATTTGAATACTATGGAAGGAACTTGGTGATATTATTGATTTAGAGGATAATGACAAAATTGACATAAAATCTATTGGTTTAGGTAGCAGTAAATACTCCCAGGACCAAATCCAACCATGTTCTCCTAGTTCTGATTCAGTGGCAAAGTGTGACTGTTAGAATATTACTTTAAAACAGTTCTGTTCTGATAATCTGAGGTGTATGCTCCTTTATGCATGGCTGCTAATGAATTAAAAGGAAATGAATGACCAAAACATGCAACCAGCTGTTAACCTTTCCTCCTAGTAGATTTTCCAGTTATTTAGTGTTGTTCATGCTTTAAGGGTTTAGCTTTTGTGCATTGTGTCTAGGAAGGGTGTTTTGTAGTGGCTATTGGTGTATGATACTGAGTCTTTGCATAACCATGCTTAAATCAGAGAATGTACTTCTTTCTGTACGATTCAATTCAGTAGAGAGTTAAGAATTTCTTACTGCCATTAATGCTGAAACAGACAATGGTATATTAGCTCATATTGTTAATGCTATCGTTATTTATCAAATAGGTAAGATCCCAGGTTGAAAAGAGGTGTTAGTGTACCCTTGATTGATTGTGCTCCTTAAATTCTGATTCAGTTGTTAAGTGTTGATCGAACATCTATTCATGTTTTATTATTATGTGGGTGTGTTGTTGCTATCTAAATCTCAGCTGCTAAGGCCATGTTGCTGCAATTTGTCGTCTTCTTAATCTCCCATATCGTGTTTGGATGATTGCACTGCCCAGTCAATGTTGCACAACACCAAGTAATGCGTTTCAAATGCATAACTTCTATTTGCTTATATCACCCATTATCTATGTATGCTAAGAGAAGAATAAAGACTTTGATTGAAGTCTCGTACCTTTTGGGTTGTGGAGGAATGTAGAGAGAGGGAGAGTTTGCAGGAGAAGGTTAGATGACCATCTCTTTACCATGCCCTCATGCCCTATTCCTTTACCTTGAAGCAAAGTGGAACCAAGGTGGTGTTGCAGAAATGGGGGGGAGTGGCCTCTTCTTTGCGTGCCACTCCACTCCCTACGGCAAAAGGCAAGTACATCGTGTTATTGAACGTGGTTGTGTGTTCATATGTGATGCTCCTTAATTTAATTGTTGCTCTGCTAATTAGATGAACTCTAACTGAAAATGGGCTTTTAGTAAGGTTGATTATGGTAAGTATATTGTTCGAGTGAATGGGGTTGACATGAGCTTGGTTTAAATGGTTAAGTCATTTCTAGAGATAGTATATGTGAGAATTTACTTTGTGCTATTAAATTTTAATCATAAGACTGTATCCGTACCAAAGGTTCTCTTTGGAGGAGTCTTGGGTTGCACTTCAGGCCAAACCGGCTCTTTCTGTTAGGAGCCGAAGTTCCGATGTGGAACCGGGAGTTCCGGCTTGGCTTGAAGGCATCTGGAAGTCCCGGATTTGTCGTGGGTGGGTTGTGTGAATTATGAAGATAGAAAAGGTGTTCCAAACCTGTGATGAGGAGGGTGGATGAAGGTTAGCAAATGGAAAGTGAGTATTTAATTGCAAGTGTTTTGTGGTGAACGTGGCTCGGTGGCCGTATGATTTAATTGCATGACAGAAACGCTGTAATGTGTTGCCATGTCTTATTGTTGAATCTGATTAGACTAGAATCGCTGTTAACTTATGAGTGTGAGAATTGGCTATGATTATGTACGTGGTCATGGCTATGTTAGTGTTGGCAATGAATGAAGGGTTGCATTTCATTCATGTAAATTGCATTATGCATTCATTAAAGGAAGAGGCGACCCATTCTGATGCGGGCCTCTGTGTTCACACGTAGTGAATATGAAAGTCCTACCTCGTAGTCCCATTCTTCGAGGTGAATGGGAGCGAGACAGTAAGAGTAGGCACCTTCCACAGGATGGAAGGGACATGAGGGTGTACACCGACGGGTGGGCACTCGGTAGTACCGGTACGTGCATCAAAGAGAGCATTCATGTCGCATTGCATTATAACGATGATTTTGTGTTAAATGGACAGGTGTCGAGTTGGGGTCGAGTCGTGCGCTCATCCAAAAAGATTAAAGAGGTATGCGTAAGAATTTAGTAATGAAGTGAAACAGGTGAGCATGCATAATGCATTACTTGATTGTAGATGTATGATGGATTATTCATATTCTGTATTTTTATGTCTGGTTGCAAGATATGTGTGAGGAGCCACCTAGACTGTCCTCGGGTTATTCGAACGCCCGGTCGCCCTCATCGGATTTGGAGGCTAGCAACGGAATCACCGATGGTGCTCACAGTGCTAACACCCAAGCCCAATTAGGACAACAACGATCCCATTCGAATAACTCGACAACAATCCCGGTATTCCCCTGGTATGCGACCAAAACTTCGCCAGATCGCCCAAGATACCAGTTTCCATTGCCATATCAATTCAATTCGCATAAAGGGGGCAACGAACCCAAAACTTTACAACCAGACATGCAACACGGAAGCACAACAAACAAAACCAACTCAAGCACAAAGACAAACTAGACAACCACACAACTAAAACAACACATCTAGCATACTAGAAGCATATAAAACATGACTAGACAGCAAGATAAAAGTTCGAAATTTCGGCATGACGCCTCTAGAAGTACGGACATCCACTCAGCAGGCATAAGAAACAAATAATTAACCAAGTATAGCACAACAACAACAAACATGGCATAAGGATTAGCATGGGTAGAAGTAGCAACTAGACATGAGTTAAGCATGATAATACAACAAGGTTCAACAACAGAAATAGCCAAGTATTTAAACAAGCCATAACATAATTTTAAAGACTAACTATACAACAAAATGGACACACAACCACCACATTAAACCAAAAGTAAAACATCTCCGGAAGTGTCCTGCCCTGGAACACTTCCGGGCGTTTGCAACGTCGAGCTTAGCCTCATTCGGTGTCCCGCCCGACCACCGAGAAGCAAAATGGACAGAACTCACACCCATCGGGGTCCTCACCTGAAAACCACAAAGCAGAAGCATGAGTACAGAAGGTACTCGCAAGACTTACCCGTGGTCCATATATGACCGACTCGAAAGAATATGCATTTGGATGTAGCAAGGTATAAGCTTAAGGTAAAAGTGCGGAAAAGCTTACTTTGTTGCATAATCGTATTCAACTACACAAATTTCAAGTTTATAGCATTTATGGACAGCACCTATTGCTAGAGTGAAATCTGAAATTTAACATTAAAGAGAGCAAGTAATAGCATAAACAAGTATCAACATCAAGTATACCAACTAGTTTCAATTTAAGTTATTACTACGTTGAAGTGTCGGATGATACAAGCGTGCTCATATCCGAGAGCGCGGCAATTGAATCGCTTATTCACCTGCGCAGGGATCATCAATCGCACGACATGTGCCACAAGGAACCTCATGTCAACCCTCCTCCCATCCATATCTACTCGTTGAACCATCCTCATGCGGCCGAGCACCTAGCAACCTCCCTCGAGCGGCTCAAGCCTCGCTTAGCCCTCGAGAGAGACCTAGGCCTCACCCTCAACCACGTCCAATCGCATGAGGGCATGACCCATCGAGTAGTATGCCATGAAAGGGTGGCTTACCGTACCATTATATCGGGCATGCGATCAACAAAGTGTGCTCGATCAACATGGCAAACAACGGATCGGTCCTTAACCAACACAAAGAGACTACGACATTTGAGTCTCCACACCCAAATGATCCAACCCTCTCGCCCAGTCTCAATTTTACATTTCAAACATAACCATTTCCATTTACAACCCAATAGTGTGAAATAATTAAACTCAAGTGATGGAACCTTCCACCACTTGGCCCATACCCGACATCTAAGCAAACTAAGCATGGACACAATATAAATACCCATGTACTAGTTCCAAGGAAGGTATTCAATAATTATCAATGGGTGAAAGTGCAGCAATTAGGTTCTAGTCCTATCCCACATTTCAATTTCTAATGCAAGACGTAATCATCCAATAAGCAAATTATTCGCTAAAATACAATCGTATAAGGTTAAACATGCTTAGGTGCTTGCCTTGAGCTTCTGCTGGATTTTCAGTAATGGTTGGCTCTCCGGTAACCCCTCGGTCACCGCTAACCATCAAGGGTTCGTTCTCTACGATCACAATGTATGGAAAAGAAAATGAGATGCATGCAATGCATATGAGATGAAATACTAAAGGCATCCTCATGACCAATCCAAAAGTGCAAGCATTCATTTCAATTTAAGAACAAAAACTACAATGCTACTCTCTATTTCTATTCTATAGCACAAATCTGAAAATAACAAGCACATTCCTCTAAACAAGTATAACTTTTATTTGTCTAACCAAAAAAATGACTTCTTGAACTCGAAAAGACCACAAGAGGGTGATCTAACATTACCATGCATCATAACATTCAGAATACAAATTTAAAGTTTGCAAAACTCTGAACTTTAGTCCCAAAGTCTGAAATTTTCAGCACAAACTGATTTCAGAGCAGCGTTGATATAAATGGCCATAACTTTTGAACCGTTTGATCAAATTGAGCAAACTTATACTCGAAACGACCACAAGACATAGGCCTACAACCTGGATTTGGTGAATCACCCAGATTCTACTAAGAGAATTCCCAGTTCGGCCAGGAACAGAGAACAGTTTCAGAGTTTCAGAAATTTCAGTGTTTCAGAACAGCATGCACAAACTTCATCATATAAATTGCTATACTTAACGGAATTGAGTAAAGGATGACTTTTTTATAATCTACATGAAATTTCCTAAAACTTCACAGGTAAAATTGATTTCTAATTCGGCCTCTAACTAATTTTTATTCACAGCTCAAGTTTCTACCCGAAATCTTCAGCATTTTCAGAGCAGCAAGCACTAAAATTGCCATAACATTCAGCTGGGTTAACGAAATTGAGTGATTCCAGTTGGAGATGAAATATAATTTCATTACCCACAACTTTCTCTACATCCAACCTAGCAGGAGATGCTCGGAATTTGCTCAAATCAACCCGAAACAGTAGCTGTGAAATCTACTCGAAAATTCAGAACATTGCTCCAAACCCTAGAATGGATATTCCCCATCAAAAACTCAAATCTCTACACTCCAAAGCCCACAAATCTACCCTTGCAGCCCCCAAAACCAGAAAACACCAAACCCTAACCCTAGGGAGAGCCTCACCTCAAGGGAGTGGAAGAGGAAGGGAGGGAGACGCCTTGGGGAGGTGCTGCAGGAGGAGTGCTTGCTGCTGCTTGTGGGGGAGGGAAGGGAGGCGCCCAGGGATGTGCTGGAATGGGGGAGGAGCCACCAGGTGCTGCAGGGAAGGGGGAGGCGCCTAGGAAGCATGCGGCTGGGGAGGAAAGAAAAGAAAAGGGGAGGGTGCGGCTGGCTTGCTGGCTTGGAGAGAAGAAAAAGAAAAGAAAGGAGGTTCGGTTGGGGAGAAAAAAATCAGGATGGAAGTGCTGATTTGGTTTTGTTTGTTGTCCCCCCCATATTCCTTTTGTGTGATACTCTGAAGGATCGAGATGGCGAACAGAGGGGGGGTGAATGGTCGCAAATAAATTTTCCCCCAAAATACTCCAACTAAAACCGAGAAAAGATCGCGCAAGGGAAATCGTGAAAAACCCGCAAAAACCGAAACGACTAGACAACTATGTGCATCCCTAGCTTACATGGATATTATCCATAAAATATGTGAGGGATTTTTCAATCATAATCCTGGTTGTCAAGTGTCCAAAAGAAAGAGGAATCAATTCAAATACTTCTTTTCTAAAAGAGATCAAGCCAAAACACAAAAGTCTTTTTTAGAAAAGCAAAAGCAGATATTTCCAGAATCTGTCTTTAATTTGAACAGGAGATTGGTGGGTTTCTGCTGCTCAAAAAATTGTGACAAATTTTCTCCCTATGAGAAGATGAGTCATGAAGCTCTCCACCAAAATTTAGATCAAAAAACAAAGTAGAAAAATTATCATAAATCTATGAACACAGACAGTCAGAAACTTCGGGCAGAAAATTTGCGGCTCGGTTTTCACTTCATAGCACCCAAACGGTGAAACCAGTGGACTCCAAACTTTTTATAAAGATGGGTATAGGAGTCCCGCACAATCTCCAATAAGAATCACTCCAGAAGGATTTTTCTATATTTTTCTAAAAATCAAAGACTAACTGCTGCGCGAAGAACAAGTTCTGGACAGAACTGGAACTTGAAAGAAGAGATGATCTCTACTCAATCAAAGAGTGCAAAAGAGATGTAAAACCATATGAACACACTCAAAACATCCAAGATCAGCATTTAGAAGGAGGGGAGGCAAATCCAAATTGCATGAATATAGATTGCGGGAAAGTAAATGCGTAATGTAAATGCTGAATTTAAATTATGTAAAGTAAAGACATAATGTAAATGCGAATTTAAATTCACAATGATGCAAAGAAATTTCTTTGTATTTCTGGTGGGAAGGTTTACAAAGCCTCACTTCATGTGGGCAAAGCTCAAAGGAGCAACTCAAACCTTCAAGGGGAGGAGGCCACCCCTCCACCCCTATTTATACTACTCTTGGGCCACCTACCACCCTTGGATGAGTCCCTCAACCCTAGGACACTCATCTAAGGGCTAGGATTGACCCACTCACACAGCCATGCAAGGGCTAACCCAAAACCCACACACATACCGGGTTTTCTTGCACGGTTTTCAAAGCACACTACCTAGACCCGCTAACCTATCAACTAGACCGCAATCCGACGGCTCTCATTGATCCACGCGGCATCTAGCTAGCATCATCTCCTTTCCTTATCTTCTTGGCTTGCCCGGACTCCGTCTCCGGTTCGCCTAGTCCCGGTCATCCTCCGCCTCACCATGACCTAGCACCGTCGCCCTGCAACCATCAAAGACAAGGAAAAACCTTTCACATAGCAATGCCCACAAATATATTCAATGATTATCCCAAAATCATTAATCATTCATAATTACTCTCAATGGTCCGATGCTACCGCCCCACGCGGGTAGCACTAGGAAAAGCAACCAACACTCAAATTGCTTCATACCGAAAATCCAATTCAAATCAAACTCAATTTCATATCAAACCAACCTCAACTCTTGTCAATTACTCATCACACACAAGGATAGACCTCCACATGGTCTTTCATACTCACTTGACCCCACTTGTAAGCAAGCTAGAGAACGGTTAAGTCCCCAAAATGTTTAGCAAGGGATTCAATTTTTGTTAAGTTAGAAATTCTTAAGTGGCAGTTTAAAACATTGACTGAAGTTGGAAGTTGATTTCAAATGCGACCAAAACACGGTTGGCGCTAATGTTAGCCGCATGAAACGAATTCAAAATTGGAGCCATGACAATACGATTTATGTTTCCAGGTTATATGTTATGCTTCATTGTTGTGGAGTTGTGAACTCCATCAAAGATGAGCATGGGTTGGTTTTGGAGAATTAGTTGTGATACTTCTGTTTTATCTGCTTGCTGTATTTATGTAAGAATGGTTGTTATGCTCTTAAGTAGGAAATGTGATTGATTATGAATTTATTCTTTGATGTACTTCACTGAGTCATCGACTCACGCTTGTTGTTTGTGTTGTTGCAGGTACCTTGAAACCGGCATGCATGGATGGGGGTAGTAGCACAATCACGTTTTGCATCATCACCTTTCCATCATATTGATTTATAGTTCTGATCTTAATAGCTCATGAAAATTCTTGTAAGGGATTGTTTGCGGTTATGTTTAATGAGTTCCTGTCCTGTAATAATTATGTGGTGGTTGCTATGATCTCCGTGATGTTAAGTTAATAGTTGCTAGAAGTTAACTGCTAGAATGTCTTGATTAGATTCCTAGAGGCATATGCTTGATATGGTTATTGTTATTAGATTGATTATTCTCTTTTGTCTGCTGAGTGGATGTCCAAGTTTTAGGGGAGGTGCTGGCGAAATTTTTAATAAGTTCGACAACCTTCTAGTTGTTCGCTTGCTTTGCTAATATTTATTCTTATTGATTTGTAATTGTTGGTGCTTGAGGGTGTAACATTCAGGGCACGGGATGCCGGGGTGTTATATTTTCAGGTATCTCCATGGTACTCAAGATTTTGGCATATGGCTTTCTGCTTCCTCATGCATTAGTTTAAGAGCATTCTCTGATGCTGATTTTGGTGGTTGTAGAATTGATAGAAAAAGTACATCTGGTTCATGTCACTTCTTGGGTAATTCTCTTATTGCATGGTCATCTAGAAAACAATCTTCTGTTGCACAATCAACTGCTGAATCTGAATATGTGGCTGCTGCTAGTTGTTGTTCTCAAATACTTTGGATAGTAGCTACACTTAAAGATTATGGGGTTAATCTAGATAGTGTTCCTCTTTTGTGTGATAACACTAGTGCAATATGCATTGCTAAGAACCCTGTGCAACATTCTAGAACAAAACACATTGAGATCAGATTTCACCTTCTTAGAGATCATGTAGAAAAGGGAAATATTGTGCTTCATCATGTGGATCTTGAACATCAATTGGCGATATTTTCACAAAACCTTTGTCTTCTTCTCGTTTTGCTTTTATTCGGGAGAACTTGGGTTGGTTCATCCAATGGGTTATTTTTGAGGGGAGTTTTTGAAGTTTTTGTAATATTTTGTGACATGCCTTTTATTTTGTGTGTTTCTTAAATGAAAAAAAACAAAAATGAAAAACAATGAAAAATCTTGAGCAAAGGTATTTCATACACATATGTGATTTGAAGCCATGTTTATGTTTCAAGTTTTTTGCAACTTCATGTTCATGCATATATGGTGTAGTTTATGACATGACTATTTAAATGGAATGACAACTTAAATTAAATCTTGTCATGGTTGAACTTTCTTGACTATCTTGATCCTGCTCAAAAAGTGCTAAATATGAAATTTATCAATGTTAAGTGATAAAGCTCGAAGAGTGATTGTTGATAAATGCAAGATCCTGGTTATGTACTGTCACACTTCTTTTCGAGACTGCTTATCATTGCACTTTGATATGAACTTGGAAGAGGTTGTGTATGACCGAAACCATGAAACCTTAAGCTTATGTTAGCTTGGCATGGTTGAAAAGTAACCATGAAACCTTAAGCTTGTGACTGCTTGGCATGGTTGAAAAGTAAGGCTGATGGTGCATATAATTCCTTGCAATTGTTATTATTGCAATCAATTAATGAATCAGTTTTTCAAGCACAAATAAAGTGCACAAAAAATTCAATGTTTTCAGGTTTTAAGATTGTTGAGAAAGGGAGATCATGCCATGCAAAAAAAATGTTAGTACTTGATTGCTAGTTATGCTTACTCTACATTGTTTATATATAGATTTGAGGGTGCAAGTACTTTTGAGAGCATGACTTGGTGATGAAATTGTTACATTTGTGCATGACTTATAATGCTCAGTACATACAAAAAGAGACAAACTAAAAATAAACAAAAAGATTTTATTCTCTCTTTTGTATTCTTGATGAATCCATTGTCAAAGGGGGAGAATTTTAGAGTCAAAGGGGGAGAATTTTGGACACATATTGCACATTCACACGCATTTTTTTTCTTTCATTTCTCTTCTTTTTAGGGGGAGATTATTTCTTCTTTTTAGGGGAAGATTTTTCACTTTGCCTTTTGTTTTAAAATAAAATTTCTTTAAAATTTTCTTGTGAGGTGAATGCCAATGTTCAGTTCTAAATGGTGTTGCCAATGTTTTTATCAAGGGGGAGATTGTGAAATCATGTACTGAAAAATTGGCTAAGTAATGAAATTGGCATTGCAATGTGGTTGTGATTATGGCATGTGTGGTGCTTGTGCTTATACTGGTGAAGCATGATGATGGTTTTGCTTGATGCAACGCACTCGTGTGAGTGGTTGATTGACTTTGAGTTAAGTTGTGGACTTGTGCTCGGATTTGTTTGATATGCTGGTGATAGCATGATGATGGTTTTTCTTGATGCAACGCACTCGTGTGAGTGGTTGCATGGATTGACTTTGAGTCAAGTCGTGGACTTGTGCTCAGATTTGTTTGTTTGCTTATTCATATGCAGGTGTTGCTCGAGGGTGAACATGGTTGATGACTGTTGGTGTTTCGTAAAACCGACGAGTAAATGTGTAAGTAGTAGGGGGTCGCGCGTCCCCTCTCCTCGAGTGGTTGGACTGAGAAAATCCCGGATGTATACTGGTTCGGGCGGAATATCCCTACTTCCAGTTGGCGGTGGTGGTTTGTATTTCTTTGTGCACCAAAGGTCACCGGAGATTACAGACGGGGGTTGAGGACAGGCCCTCAGCACTCGTTCGGAATTAGGAGGTCGGGAAGGATTGATGTGTTTTAAACTAGAAATTGAGTGTATGTGCGAGTATGCGCTTGTGCGGGCGGGGTCTTCCTGAGGGCCCTGCCTCCCTTTATATAGGCGGAGGGGGTAGGTTACACGGGATTTTGGAAAGCAGGAGATATACGCCGTGCCCGGGTGCTCCGGTCTTTGATCTTTGACGATTGACAGTTTTCTGTTCACCCCATGCCGGGTTGGTAGTCCCAATGACGGCGCTTTGGGAAGGTGCGACCGTCCTATGTGCTTTGTCGATGTTGATGATGACGATGGGACGGGTGCTTTGGCTGAGGCCGCCCTCCGGTTGCCTCGGGAAGGAACCACCCGTTCGACATGGTGGTTGTGTCCATAAGATAGGCGACCAGCGCGGCGTAGACCGTCGATGTGGCAGAGGTTGCGGAGCTAGAGCTTGCTGGGGGATCTAGCCATGACCCAGGTCGGAGCCTGCGGAGGCGTCGGTCCCAGGTCTAGAGCGGCCCCTGCAGGGGCACCTGGCGTGGGCCCTGATCGCCGTCGGAGCCAGCGGTGGCATCATATCTGGGTCTCGGTCGTGGTCCCGGGGGTGCCCGACCCGAGGTTAGGTTGGACGAACCGAGGGCAGGAACCTTTTGTGGCAGGTGAGGCTCTCTTTGGCACTCCGTATTAGTGTTCATCCGGGCTTCCAACCCGGATTAGGGAGATAAGGTCTTAGAATAGATGTATACTTTGCTGTGGGGTACCCCTGGTATGAGTATTCGTCAGTAGCCCCCGGGGCCGTCCTAAAACGCGGGTGTTCCGGGATGGACCTTTCGTCTTCGGCTGGCCGGATCCCCTCTATAATGCGGCGCCTTATGATGAAGCAATGGGTCTTCTTGGGGATGGCTTCCCTGCTCGGCCGAGCCCGACCTACTTGGCTGGTCGGTTTGACTGGATGTGCGCGAGCGCACCCGATGGGTGTAGCCCCCGAGCCCTCGAGTGGTTCAGCAAGCTGGTCACGGTCGGCAAGGAATCCGACTAAGCAAGGTGGGCGTACTCGATCGAACTGGCGTTCCAAATGGTGTGCGCGGAGCGCACCCGGCAGGTAGCCCGAGCCCCGAGCGGGTCGGAGAGCTGGTCGGGGGGTTACCCGGGTCGGACGAGTTCGACCGACTTGTTCAGAGGGCCCTGGCCCGATGCTTCGCCGTTTGGTATCGATACTTGGACGCCTTGCGCAGGGTTCAAGTTTCTGAAAGCTCGTTTTACGTCATAGCTGGACGCGGCCGTGGTCGGCAGGGAGGTCCGGATGCCTTCGCGAGAGGTTCCGATTCCCGGGTGCTAATTTTACGTCGTAGCTAGACGCGGCCGTGGTCGGCAGGGAGGTCCGGATGCCTTTGCGAGAGGTTCCAGTTCCCGAGTGCTCGTTTTACGTCGTAGCTAGACGCGGCCGTGGTCGACAGGGAGGTCCGGATGCCTTCGCGAGAGGTTCCGGTTCCCGGGTGCTCGTTTTACGTCGTATCTAGACGCGGCCGTGGTCGGCAGGGAGGTCCGGATGCCTTCGCAAGAGGTTTCGGTTCCCGGGTGCTCGTTTTACGTCGTAGCTAGACGCGTTAGTTGAGCTGGTTTAGTGCCGCAGCTAGGCAAGTTAGTCGGGCTGGTTTAACGCCGCAGCTAGGCAAGTTAGTCGGGCTGGTTTAACGCCGCAGCTAGGCAACGGGCATCCATCCCGAGTCCTCATCGGGCGAGGCAGCCTGCGGGAGGAGAGGCCGCTGTCGGTCCCACGTGTACGCCCCGTCCGCAGGTGTGGGACCTGGAGGGGGTGAGCAGACGCGTGTTTGCCATACGTCGGTCGAACACCATGCTCGTGGAGCTGCAAACGGGTTATCCGAGTGGGCCTTGGAGATCAGGCGATCTCCGAGCGGACAATCCCTGAGTCAGGTGTCCGACCCGCTGGGGGCGACCCATAAAAAACATTTCTTTACTCAATCCGCACTGCACCGAGCCGTTCAGAACTTCGGGTGCACCGGTTGTCGCCCTTTTGGGGGGCTCCGCGGGAGAGTTTGAAGTATGGTCTCGGATACGAGCTAAGGAGATTGGGTTGTCCGCCAACCCAACTAATGACCCACCGAGGGTTCGCCTCGAACTTGCCCCTCGCTCGTTTGCCTGCTGGGGTCGGCTGGGGATCCACTTGGTGGATCTTTTGCCTTTGGGACCCACGGCCAGGTCTTAATCGTGAGGCATTCAAGCCTTCTCGCCACCTCGAGGCCGCTAGGGCCTGATGGGCTTTTTCTCCTTGCTTCGGGCCGGTTTGAGCCGACCCGGAGGAGGAGAACAAGAGATCGCGGGACGTTTCGCCCGGAGCGATACCCCGACATCTCTGCAAGCATTTAGTGCGCGTGCGGGAATTAAATGCAAATTGGAATGATTGGGGGCGATACGTCTTACCAGCGTCCTGACGTGGCGTTTACGATGGGACGTGCGATGCTTCGACCGGGGCGACGTCCGCTTGACTGGCGAACGATCAGTCGATGCATGTGCTGCTAGCACGTGCTCCGGCAGGGTACCTGCAAGCTCGGGGCGGCAAACGCTAGGGAGAACCGAATAGTCAGTCGGATCACTTGACCTGAAAGAGTATGCGAACTTGCAGCCCTTGAGCGGTGCGTGGGGACTGAGCTCTCCTCCGTATGCTGGAGATGGCGCCTCGGGCGGGGAGGTTGAGTTAATGGGCCCTCTGCCACCTCGGTGCCCCCGTGGCTCGTCCAGGCCTTCCTTCGCAGTTGGCCTGTCCTGGAGCCGAAAATCGAAGAGTCGCGCTGCGTCTCCCTGACTGAAGCAGCGTCCTTTCGTCCCAACCGTCGCGTCGCATTTTAATGCTAAGTGGGGGACGTGGACAGGGCGTGTCCCGTCGTGCGGGACGTGAAGTTAATGCGTGTGGTGCGCAGCCCAGGGTGACTCCCTCTTCGAGCGCTCCGCTCCGTCCCTATAAATATGGCGCGGGGCGAGGAGTGACCATTCGCAGTCTTTTCCTTCTTCTTCTTGCTCTCCCCTTGTTCTGTAACGAGAAAAAAGTAGAAGGGGTCAGGAAAACGCGGACGCTGATGGCGAGCGGGGACGACGATCGTAGGGCCGGCAAGCGGGAGGCGGCGGCGGACCCTCTGGGGTCGGACCCCAAGAGGTCCCGCACCGTCGCTCGATTGTCCTTGCGTCCGAGAAGGGGAGGGCTCGTATTGCCCTCGTCGATCTTCCGCATTCGGAACCCCCTTCCGGAGTAAATTTCTTTGCTTGAGTTGGTGATGGCCTCAGCTTTTTGCTGCCGCTGGTGTTTGTACTGCTTGGTTGTTTTTTCGACAGGGCCACCGGCTCGGGCTCCCGTGAGCCGCCCGCTACGCCTACGCTGGTCATCTCGGCGGGAGAGGTGGACGCTGCCGTCTCCAGGACGAGAGCGCGGGCGGCTAGCATGACGGTCGCACTGACGCGGCTGGACGCCTCCCTATCGGCTCAGGTTGCAACGGTCGCCGTCCAGGAGGCGGAAGCGCTTGCTCAGCAAGCCCAGGCCTGGGCCGCCGAGGTGGAACTGGCGAGAGTGCGCGAGGAGGTGGCGGCAGAGCGGGCTCGGGCTGTCGCATTGGAGGAGGAGCTTGCCGCGACGCGCGAGGAGGCGTCATCACAGCAGGCACGGGTCGAGGCCGTCATGGAGGACCTTGGCTCAATGTACGCGGACCGCCTAGCCTCGCGCAAGGGCCTCCTCTCCCTACTCCGCCCATGCTTCGAGAGTATGGGTAGGAGCCTGGAGTCTATGGGGGTGAGGTTGGATGAGCCTCTGGAGCCTACCCCGTCGGGTCGCCTTCGCCTCACCCAGCGGCCGATGCCTTGTTGACTCGCTCTATCTTATGCGAAGCGCCCGCCGCGAGAGGCGGCCGCCTCCGTTCTTCTTGGCGGAATATGTGCTGGCTTGCTGCATCAGCCGCGATGCCTCCTTTGACCCGATCGCAACCGTTGCCGGGATCGAGGGGGACGCCGACCGGGCGCGGGCCATCGTGCGGCCGGTGGCGGAGAGGGTGGCTGGACTGGGCGTCGCGTCCGAGAGCAGCGACAACTCTGACGAGGACACCATCGAGGGCGATGTCTGAGCTTCGGAGTACCCCAGGCGCTCGGCCCCATGTTGTTGTGTCTCTTTTTGTGTATGAACATGGTATGCTTCACCTTTTGGACTCTGCCCCATATCGCGCGTTTTCCTTTCTGTGATTAGCGCTTTGCCGGGTGATCGTAGTCCTTAGGAACCACTAGGGTTACATAGGTACGGGCTGGAGTGCCGACACTTTGAAAACGTGAAAAACGGCGACCGGGTTGACCGCCCAAGGGCGCACCTTAATCCGCCAAGGACTACCCCGCAAGGGTAACCCCTCATTTTCGCCGGAAGCGCCATCAGAATCGTGGCATTTGGGCAGAAGCGCTCTCGGTGAAATGAGTTACCGCTGAGGGGATTGCGATGGCCGGTCGGTGTGCCTTGGTTAGTCATGCAGGTGGGCAGACCCCAAGCAGCGCATGTCGATCAGGATGCGACCGGCGCACTGCGCTTCGTGCTTGGAGTGTTTGCTTTAGGCACAAATATAGGAAAAGTCTTTAGGGATAAAATCTCCTTAGCTTTTCGATGTTCCATGCGTTGGATACAATATTTGAGCCGGAAGGTGCCAGGTCGGAGGATCTCTGCGATGGTGAAGGGTCCTTCCCACGGAGGGGACAGCTTGTGCCTGCCGACGTTGGACTGAACCTGTCGTAGGACCATATCGCCGACGCTGAAGGACCGTCCGCGAACCTGACGATCATGGTAGCGCCGCAGCGTCTGTTGGTACTTGGCCAATCGCAATACGACCAGATCGCACACCTCGTCGAGCAGGTCGATGGCGTCCTGTTGTGCGTCGAGCCCCCGCGCCTCGTCGAAGGCTTGCAGCCTCGGTGCACCGTACTCCAGGTCGGTCGGTAAAACGGCTTCGGCGCCGAACACTAGGAAGAAGGGCGTAAACCCGGTCGACCTGTTCGGAGTGGTCCGTAGGCTCCAAAGGACGGAGGGCAATTCCGCTGCCCATCGCCGCATGAATTTCTTCAGTCGACTGAAGATTCGCAGTTTGAGCCCTTGGAGGATCATGCCGTTGGCGCGCTCGACCTGGCCGTTAGTCCGCGGATGGGCTACAGCCGCCCAATCGACGCGGATATTGAAATCGTCGCAGAACTCGAGGAACTCCTTTCCCATGAACTGCGTCCCATTATCGGTGATGATAGAGTTTGGTATTCCGAACCAATAGACGATGTCGCGGAAAAAGTTGGCCGCCTGCATCGAGGTGATGGTAGCGAGCAGCTTTGCTTCTATCCACTTGGTGAACTTGTCCACCGCGACAAGTAGGTGAGTCAAGCCCCCGGGCGTCTTCTTGAAGGGCCCGACTAGGTCGAGTCCCCAAACGGTGAACGGCCAGGTGATGGGGATCATCTGCAGGGCCTGCGCGGGGAGATGCGTCTGCCGAGCGAAGAATTGGCACCCCTCGCAGGTGCGAACGATTTGTTCAGCATCGGCCATCGCGGTTGGGCAGTAGAAACCTTGGCGGAAGGCCTTGCCTACAAGGGATCGTGGCGCGGCGTGGTGTCCACAGATTCTGGCGTGAATGTCGAGCAGCAGCTGCTTCCCTTGATCCGCCAGAATGCACTTCTGGAGGACCCCCGAGGGGCTCTTCTTGTAGAGGTCCTCGCCGACCAGGACGAAGGATTTTGCCCGCCGAGCGAGGCGCCGGGCCTCGGTGGTATCGGCGGGGAGTGACCCATCAGTCAGTCGATCGATGTAAGGCTTCCTCCAATCGGAGTCGGTCATCAGCACGCCGTGTCCCGACCCTGAGGGCTCCGGACCCAAATGCTCGGCCGTCGGAGCGGGCACACCCGGTGGGTCGGTCGGCTGCTCGGAAGGGGTGTCCAGTCGGACGGAGGCCTTGTAGAGGTCGGAGACGAAGATCCTCGGAGGCCAGATTAGCCAAGTGGTCGGCCTCTCCGTTGTGGCGCCGGTAGCTATGGTGGAGTTCAAAACCCTTGAATTTTTCCTCCAGCTTGCGTACCTCCCGACAGTAGGCTGCCATGCGGGAGTCGCGAGGCTCAGAAGCCTTCATGACCTAGTCGACAACCAGCTTGGAGTCACCGTGTACGTAGAGTCAGCGCGCACCGAGGTCGGCAGCGATCCGTAGACCGTTGACGAGAGCTTCGTACTCGGCGACGTTGTTGGTGGCGCGAAATGTAGTCGGATGGCATACTGGAGTTTATTTCCAAGCGGGGAAACGAGAACGACTCCGGCGCCTGCTCCGTTCTTGGTATAGGACCCGTCGAAGTACATTGTCTAGTATTCGGGGTCTTCAAGCGCCGACGGCGCCTGGGCTTCGGTCCACTCGGCGACGAAGTCGGCCAAAACTTGTGACTTGATCACCGTCCGAGGAACGTACGATATGTCATGGTCGTTGAGCTCAAGAGCCCACTTGGCTATCCTTCCGGAAGCGTCGCGATTGCGGATGATTTCGCCAAGCGGCATGGAGGTCACCACAAGGACCGAAAGTGCGGTCAGTAGTGGAGCAACTTCCTCTTCGCGATAAGGACCGCGTAGAGCAACTTCTGCACCTGTGGATACCGAGTCTTAGACACGGAGAGTACTTCGCTGATGAAGTACACCGGCCGCTGCATCTTGAGCACGCGGCATTCTTCGGCTCGCTCCACAACAAGCGCCGCGCTGACGACCTGGGTCGTGGCGGCGATGTAGAGGAGGAGCGATTCTTCCGGTGCCGGGGCGACTAGCACCGTGGGCGTGTCGAAATGCCTTCACCTACCGAGGGCTTCACGGCTTCTGCGTCCAGCTGAAGTGATCGGACTTCTTAAGCAGTTTATAGAGCGGCATTCCGCGCTCGTCGAGGCGAGAGATGAAACGGCTCAATGCTGCTAGGCATCCTGTTAGCTTTTGGACTCCTTTCAGATTGTTGATCGGGCCCATCTTCATGATTGTGGAGATCTTCTCCCGGTTGGCTTCGATGCCGCGCTCGGAGATGATGAAACCGAGCAGTTTTCCATTGGGGACCCCGAAAACGCACTTCTCAGGGTTGAGTCTGATGCGGAACCGGCAGAGGTTCGCAAAAGTCTCTTCTAAGTCGGCGACGAGATCGTCAACCTTCTTAGTCTTGACGACAATGTCGTCCACGTACGCCTCGAGGTAGAACCTTCTTATGATGAATTAGTTATTGCTGTTGCTCGTCTTGGTAAATTGCTTGATAAACACAATAAGAAAATTAAGAAACATGATGTTGTTGTGGAATCTTTGAATGCTGAAATTACTAGACTTAAATCTTTGATTCCTGATGATGATGCTTGTGAATCATGTGACTTAATTTACAATGAGCTTACCTTGATTAGGAAAGAACATGTTACTTTATTAGAGCAAGTCAATGCTGAAAAGAAGAAAAATGAGAAATATGTTAAAAATGCTAGCTGCTCAACCATTGATTTGCATGATTCAACTTCTTGTTCGAAATGCTCCATACTAGAATTGAAGTTGCATGATGCAAATGCTAGGGTTTCTCAAATGACAGATGCTTTATTCACTCATGAGGTTCTTTCATGCTCAACTTGTCGTAAACAAAAAGGAAAAGTGGATGTTCCCTGTAATAACTGTTTAACTCTTTCTCGAAAAGTTGATTATTTGGAAAAGTCTTTAGAACGTTTCACTACAGGAAAGAAAAACCTAAACATGATTTTGGATCAATCAAAAGTTAGCACTCATCACAAAGGTTTAGGTTTTGATTCTTATACTCGTCATAAATCACATGCTCACATTGTTGGTAAGGCACTTGAAAGTAAAAAATTTGAAATTGTCAATGAGCCTAAGAAAACTATTTTTAAATCTGCTGGTGTTTTATCTTCTACAGTGATGAATGCAAATGTTGCCTCTACTGTTAAAGCTAAACATCATGTTAAGTGCAATTGCATTCATTGTGATAGAGATGGACATTTAGTAGATTTTTACTTTAGGCTAGCCAAACAGCAAAAGAAAGAAAAGGCTAAGGCTAGGTCTAATTTCTAGAAGGCACATTTTACTCCTCATTTTGTGCCTAGGGTGATGCAAACACCTTTTGTTGTAAGAAACACGGGAAAAGGCAAAATTGATTATGTACACAAGCATTCTTGTATTGTGCCTACTCTTCGTGTGTCTCAGTACTAGATTCCTATACATCTTATTTCTAACCCCAGTACTGAGGCCTCGACATTCTCTGTTTTTATGTAGGCTTCTCGCTCGAGGAAGGAGAACATTTTGCTAGTTAATTCCGGATGCTCACGCCACTTGTCCGTTGATAAAAATTGGTTCTCCTCCCTCACTCGTGCATCTCGTGCTGAAAGTGTTACTTTTGGAGATGCAACTTTCACTTCTGTTGTGGCAAAAGGTACAGTGAAGGTAAGTGACAAGTTTATGTTCAACGATGTAGCTCTGGTTGAAAATTTGAAATACAATTTGCTTTATGTGTCACAAATAATTGATGAAGATCTCGAAGTATGTTTCAAGAAAAATGAATGTTAAGTCTTAGATGCTTCAGGAGATCTTGTGTTCAGGATTTCTCGATTTGAAAGAGTATTTAAAACTGATTTTGATGTATCACCTTCTTTTAAGCATAGGTGTCTAGTTGCCAATGTTTCTAAAGATTTATTCTTTTAGCACCGTAGACTTGGTCAACTTACTCGTGTTAGTGGTTTAGATCTTATACGTGGCTTGCCTAAGCTTAAAGGTGATAGCGATTTAGTATGCTCTTCTTGTAGATATGGTAAGATGACTGTAGGTTCAGATCCACCTCTTACCATGGTGATGACAAACGCTCTAGGACAGCTACTACATCTTGACACGATTGGAGCTCTCATGTTCAATCTTTTGGAGGCAAATGGTATGTACTGGTTATTGTTGATGATTATTCTAGATACTCTTGGGTTTATTTTATGGTATCTAAAGATGAAGTTTTTAGTCATTTTAGAAGTCTTGTTACTAGATTATCTGTTGATCACCCAGGAGCACTTAGAGCTATCAGAAGTGATAATGGAACTGAGTTTAAAAATTCTTCTTTTGATCACTTTTGTGTTGAGAAAGGAATTGATCTTTAATTTTCTTCACCAAGAGTGCTTCAACAAAATGGTGTAGTTGAAAGAAAGAACAGAACTTTGGTTGAGATGGCTAGAACTATGCTGAATGAACATCACACTCCTAGAAAGTTTTGGGCTGAAGCAATCTCAACTGTATGCTATGTTTCTAATAGAGTGTTTTTGAGATCGGCGCCCCCTGGCCTCCCCCTGCCGGTGACGCCGCCCTGGCTCCCTCCTAGCGCCTCCCCTGGCTCCCTCTTGGCACCGCCCCTGGCCCCCTCCTGTCGCCGCCCCTTGGCTTCCTCCCTGCAGCAGGCTGGTCGAGCACCGCCCCTCCCCTGGCTCCCTTCTCCTCAGCCAGTGGGTTCCTGCTCCCCTGCTGCGGCGAGTCCCTGGTCGGCGCCCCTGGGCCGGCGCGCTCTCCTGGCCCTCCCCGCGCCCGGCGATGGCCCTGGACCCCTTCCCAGGCCGACGTGCCACCCCCTGGCCGACGGCACCCCTCCCCCTGCCCCTCCTTGCTCGGCCCCCTCTCCTCCCTCTGCCGGGCAGCGGCAGCAGCAGAAGAGCATGCCCTCCCCTCTTGCCTTCTTGTGGTGAGGACTCGAGCAATTGACATTTGCGGTATTTAGTTTCTTTGTGCATGCCATGTGTTTGATGTATTGCCTAGAAGGTTTATGATATGGTATCATAGTGATTTAAGTGTGCAAGGGTGAGACATGGGCTTGGAATGCAAGAATCGATGCATTGCTAAATTTGTGTACATACCAATATATCCATGCCTGTTGTTCTATATCTTTGCCTGCAAAGTTGCTATGTGACGAGTATGAGCTGTATCCCGGTTTTTAGTATAACTTTTTATGCTTTGCTAATATGATATTTGAATACTATGGAAGGGACTTGGTGATATTATTGATTTAGAGGATAATGGCAAAATTGACATAAAATCTATTGGTTTAGGTAGCAGTAAATACTCCTAGGACCAAATCCAACCATGTTCTCCTAGTTCTGATTCAGTGGCAAGGTGAGACTGTTAGAATATTACTTTAAAACAGTTCTGTTTTGATAATCTTAGGTGTATGCTCCTTTATGCATGGCTGCTAATGAATTAAAAGGAAATGAATGACCAAAACATGCAACCAGTTGTTAACCTTTCCTCCTAGTAGATTTTCCAGTTATTTAGTGTTGTTCATGCTTTAAGGGTTTAGCTTTTGTGCATAGTGTCTAGGAATGGTGTTTTGCAGTGGCTATTGGTGTATGATACTGAGTCTTTGCATAATCATGCTTAAATCAGAGAATGTACTTCTTTCTGTACGATTCAATTCAGTAGAGAGTTAAGAATTTCTTACTGCCATTAATGCTGAAACAGACAATGGTATATTAGCTCATATTGTTAATGCTATCGTTATTTATCAAATAGGTAAGATCCCAGGTTGAAAAGAGGTGTTAGTGTACCCTTGATTGATTGTGCTCCTCAAATTCTGATTCAGTTGTTAAGTGTTGATCGAACATCTATTCATGTTTTATTATTATGTGGGTGTGTTGTTGCTATCTAAATCTCAATTTGCTAAGGCCATGTTGCTGCAATTTGTCGCCTTCTTAATCTCCCATATCGTGTTTGGATGATTGCACTGCCCAGTCAATGTTGCACAACACCAAGTAATGCGTTTCAAATGCATAACTTCTATTTGCTTATATCACCCATTATCTATGTATGCTAAGAGAAGAATAAAGACTTTGATTGAAGTCTAGTACCTTTTGGGTTGCGGAGGAATGTAGAGAGAGGGAGAGTTTGCAGGAGAAGGTTAGATGACCATCTCTTTACCATGCCCTCATGCCCTATTCCTTTACCTTGAAGCAAAGTGGAACCAAGGTGGTGTTGCGAGAAATGGGGGAGTGGCCTCTTCTTTCTGCGCGCCACTCCACTCCCTACGGCAAAAAGGCAAGTACATCGTGTTATTGAACGTGGTTGTGTGTTCATATGTGATGCTCCTTAATTTAATTGTTGCTCGCTAATTAGATGAACTCTAACTGAAAATGGGCTTTTAGTAAGGTTGATTATGGTAAGTATATTGTTCGAGTGAATGGGGTTGACATGAGCTTGGTTTAAATGGTTAAGTCATTTCTAGAGATAGTATATGTGAGAATTTACTTTGTGCTATTAAATTTTAATCATAAGATCAGATCCGTACCAAAGGTTCTCTTTGGAGGAGTCTTGGGTTGCACTTGTGCCAAACCGCTCTTTCTCATTAGGAGCCGGTTCCGATGTGGAACCGGAGTTCCGCTTGGCTTGAAGGCATCTGGAAGTCCCGGATTTGTCGTGGGTGGGTTGTGTGAATTATGAAGATAGAAAAGGTGTTCCAAACCTGTGATGAGGAGGGTGGATGAAGGTTAGCAAATGGAAAGTGAGTATTTAATTGCAAGTGTTTTGTGGTGAACGTGGCTCGGTGGCCGTATGATTTAATTGCATGACAGAAACGCTGTAATGTGTTGCCATGTCTTATTGTTGAATCTGATTAGACTAGAATCGCTGGCAACTTATTAGTGTGAGAATTGGCTATGTTTATGTACGTGGTCATGGCTATGTTAGTGTTGGCAATGAATGAAGGGTTGCATTTCATTCATGTAAATTGCATTATGCATTCATTAAAGGAAGAGGCGACCCATTCTGATGCGGGCCTCTGTGTTCACACGTAGTGAATATGAAAGTCCTACCTCGTAGTCCCATTCTTCGAGGTGAATGGGAGCGAGACAGTAAGAGTAGGCACCTTCCACAGGATGGAAGGGAGTGAGGGTGCACACCGACGGGTGGGCACTCTCGGCGATCTGAGACGTGCATCAAAGAGAGCATTCATGTCGCATTGCATTATAACGATGATTTTGTGTTAAATGGACAGGTGTCGAGTTGGGGTCGAGTCGTGCGCTCATCCAAAAAGATTAAAGAGGTATGCGTAAGAATTTAGTAATGAAGTGAAACAGGTGAGCATGCATAATGCATTACTTGATTGTAGAAGTATGATGGATTATTCATATTCTGTATTTTTATGTCTGGTTGCAAGATATGATTTATGTTTCCAGGTTTTATGTTATGCTTCATTGTTGTGGAGTTGTGAACTCCATCAAAGATGAGCATGGGTTGGTTTTGGAGAATTAGTTGTGATACTTCTGTTTTATCTGCTTGCTGTATTTATGTAAGAATGGTTGTTATGCTCTTAAGTAGGAAAAGCGATTGATTATGAATTTATTCTTTGATGTACTTCACTGAGTCATCGACTCACGCTTGTTGTTTGTGTTGTTGCAGGTACCTTGAAACCGGCATGCATGGATGGGGGTAGTAGCACAATCACGTTTTGCATCATCACCTTTCCATCATGTTGATTTATAGTTCTGATCTCAATAGCTCATGAAAATTCTTGTAAGGTATTGTTTGCGGTTATGTTTAATGAGTTCCTGTCCTGTAATAATTATGTGGTGGTTGCTATGATCTCCGTGATGTTAAGTTAATAGTTGCTAGAAGTTAACTGCTAGAATGTCTTGATTAGATTCCTAGAGGCATATGCTTGATATGGTTATTGTTATTAGATTGATTATTCTCTTTTGTCTGCTGAGTGGATGTCCAAGTTTTAGGGGAGGTGCTGGCGAAATTTTTAATAAGTTCGACAACCTTCTAGTTGTTCGCTTACTTTGCTAATATTTATTCTTAGTGATTTGTAATTGTTGGTGCTTGAGGGTGTAACATTCAGGGCACGGGGTGCCGGGGTGTTACATTTTCAGGTATCTCCATGGTACTCAAGACTGTGGCATATGGCTTTCTGCTTCCTCATGCATTAGTTTAAGAGCATTCTCTGATGCTGATTTTGGTGGTTGTAGAATTGATAGAAAAAGTACATCTGGTTCATGTCACTTCTTGGGTAATTCTCTTATTGCATGGTCATCTAGAAAACAATCTTCAGTTGCACAATCAATCTGCTGAATCAATATGTGGTCTTTGCTAGTTGTTTGTTCTCAAATACTTTGGATAGTAGCTACACTTAAAGATTATGGGGTTAATCTAGATAGTGTTCCTCTTTTGTGTGATAACACTAGTGCAATATGCATTGCTAAGAACCCTGTGCAACATTCTAGAACAAAACACATTGAGATCAGATTTCACCTTCTTAGAGATCATGTAGAAAAGGGAAATATTGTGCTTCATCATGTGGATACTGAACATCAATTGGCAGATATTTTCACAAAACCTTTGTCTTCTTCTCGTTTTGCTTTTATTCGGGGAGAACTTGGGTTGGTTCATCCAATAGGTTATTTTTGAGGGGGAGTTTTTGAAGTTTTTGTAATATTTTGTGACATGCCTTTTATTTTGTGTGTTTCTTAAATGAAAAAAACAAAAAATGAAAAACAATGAAAAAGTACTGAGCATTGTATTTCATACACATATGTGATTTGAAGCCATGTTTATGTTTCAAGTTTTTTGCAACTTCATGTTCATGCATATATGGTGTAGTTTATGACATGACTATTTAAATGGAATGACAACTTAAATTAAATCTTGTCATGGTTGAACTTTCTTGACTATTTTGATCCTGCTCAAAAAGTGCTAAATATGAAATTTATCAATGTTAAGTGATAAAGCTCGAAGAGTGATTGTTGATAAATGCAAGATCAAGGTTATGTACTGTCACACTTCTTTCTGAGACTGCTTATCATTGCACTTTGATATGAACTTGGAAGAGGTTGTGTATGACCGAAACCATGAAACCTTAAGCTCATGTTAGCTTGGCATGGTTGAAAAGTAACCATGAAACCTTAAGGTTGTGACTGCTTGGCATGGTTGAAAAGTAAGGCTGATGGTGCATGTAATTCCTTGCAATTGTTGTTATTGCAATCAATTAATGAATCAATTTTTCAAGCACAAATAAAGTGCACAAAAAATTCAATGTTTTCAGGTTTTAAGATTGTTGAGAAAGGGAGATCATGCCATGCAAAAAAAATGTTAATAGTACTTGATTGCTAGTTATGCTTACTCTACATTGTTTATGTATAGATTTGAGGGTGCAAGTACTTTTGAGAGCATAACTTGGTGATGAAATTGTTACATTTGTGCATGACTTATAATGCTCAGTACATACAAAAAGAGACAAACTAAAAATAAACAAAAAGATTTTGTTCTCTCTTTTGTATTCTTGATGAATCTATTGTCAAAGGGGGAGAATTTTGGACACATATTGCACATTTACACGCATTTTTTTTCTTTCATTTCTCTTCTTTTTAGGGGGAGATTTTTCACTTTGCCTTTTGTTTTAAAATAAAATTTCTTTAAAATTTTCTTGTGAGGTGAATGCCAATGTTCAGTTCTAAATGGTGTTGCCAATGTTTTTATCAAGGGGGAGATTGTGAAATCATGTACTGAAAAATTGGCTAAATAATGAAATTGGCATTGCAATGTGATTGTGATTATGGCATGTGTGGTGCTTGTGCATATACTGGTGAAGCATGATGATGGTTTTGCTTGATGCAACGCACTCGTGTGAGTGGTTGCATGGATTGACTTTGAGTCAAGTTGTGGACTTGTGCTCGAATTTGTTTGATATGCTGGTGATAGCATGATGATGGTTTTTCTTGATGCAACACACTCGTGTGAGTGGTTGCATGGATTGACTTTGAGTCAAGTCGTGGACTTGTGCTCAGATTTGTTTGTTTGTTTATTCATATGCAGGTGTTGCTCGAGGGTGAACATGGTTGATGACGGGACCGGAACTAGGTTTATGGAGGAACTGAGGTTCGAGACTAGGTTCAGGGAGGAATCGAGGTCTTGGTGGTCGAGGATGTCATGCGGGGCGTTCGGGCTAGAGAACATGCACATGAAGGCTGGTTAGTCACGTAATTATAGCATGTGGGCTGTACATGCGTGCAAGAGTTGTATTTGGCCAAGTTTGTGCCAGGTTGAGATGTATATGAACTCTTTCCATGTTGGAAGTAGAGTTGTATTCAATCTCTTTGTGTTTTCTCAATATAAATAGGGGGAGGTGTCTCCTGTTTATTCTTGAGCCAGGTTTTAGGGTTTGTACTCTTTTGTTTGAGTACTGTAACCAGATCAAAAATAAAGATCTTTCTTACGTTTCAAGTGGCTGGCGATTTTTCGTTTTGCTCTTGGCTCCCGCATAGTTGATCGATCGCCTGAAGTTTTGTCCGTCGTAGCAGTCCCGAAGTTCATCACGGAGTTTGGTTTCTTGCAAAGGTAATATCTCAAGATCTATAGATCCGATTGAATTGATTCTTTTTGTATTAACTTTGGAATTGAACCTAGTTTTTACAGTTAAAATTTCATATCCATCCAACATTTGGATCTTTAGGAATTACTATTTTAGTGAATGTATATCCTTCCGTTCATGCTTTGGTCCGGCGTCTGACGATTCAGTCATCTTGCGAAGGTAATATCTCAAGATTCGTAGGTCCGATTGAGTTGATTCTTTCTGAGTTAGCTTTGGAATTAAGTATAATTTCTACAATTAAAATTTCACATCAATTCAACGGTTAGATCTTCAGGAATTACTATTTTAGTGAATATGTGTCAGTGTGCTCGCCCAAACTGCTCACCTGGTCGCCTGACTGCTCGTCTGGTCAGCCAAATTGCTCTATTGATCGCCCGACTACTCTACTGGTCACCCAGACTACTCTATTAGTCGCCCGACTGCTCTACTGGTCACCCAGACTGCTCTATTGGTCGCCCAATTGGTCTACTGGTCTTCCGACTACGTGAACTGGTCTCACGATTGAGTGAACTAGTCTCCCAACTACGTAAACTGGTCTCCCAACTACGTGAACTGGTCTCCCAGCTGCGTGAACTAGTCTCCAAGCAGTTTGAGTTTAAATTGGAGTGTGTTAGAAAAACGAAGTCCAAAAATTTGATTTTAGCTTCCGCGCAATCATTCACCCCCCTTCTGATTACTACATTAGTATATTTTGATCCTACAACTCTTGAGACCATCAATTATAGAATAAACTCTATTATATATGTGCATATAAATGATTGAACTTGGAATCAATATGCATATAATCAATCTTAGATAGCATTTGTATTTATCCTATACTTGCATGAGCATATTACAATTAGACAAGTAATATATACTCAAAGAGTTCTTTCAAAGTCTTTATCCTTTACATTATTTGGCAAGACAAATTAGATCAATACTATTAAAACGGTAAAACATGAACTCCCCCTAGATGCGTGCATCCATGTATATATGGATTTAGAACCACATTGCACATATTTAGGTTAAAGTACTGGAAGAGTTCATTCTTTGACTTGAATCCAAAGTATACGATAGGATAATAAAATGAAAACGAGTACATATCTTGGGTTTTTTATTTTCCATCTAAATTTGATACTAATAAGAATAAAGCTCAATAATCATGTTAGTCTTATAATAATTAGATTTGTCTTCAACAATTATTAAACATTATCCCAAAACCAATGGAGCTTAAATTTACAATCTCCCCCTTTTTGGTGATTGATGATAAATCCTATATTTATTTCACATTTGAATCAAAAACAATGCATGAAGTGGTTTTGAAGATCAAAAAATCAAATAACACAATAAAATTTTCAAATTTTGTATCTCCCCTTTGGCATTAAAATAAAACTGCCCATTTTGAAAATAAAACATTTAAACACGACGGAGGGAATCTTCTCAAACTTCTCCCATATAATTCTTTCCCCTCAATCAATGAACCCCCCTTAAATTCAAGAAGACTCATTTCATACAAATGGGAGGGTTAATCTCCATCAAAGTCTCACCCTTTAAATAAACATTATAAATGAGGGAATTAAGCACTCACAAATTCTCCCCTTTTTGGCATTAAACACCTAAAATGGAAAAACAATCCAAAAGGAGGTCTTTTGAGTGTCAAAGATACCATTTGGAAGATTGAGTGCCAAATGAAAGAGTATAGAGCTTGGCAATTGAAATATATGAATTTAGGTCATAAAAGAATTTGAAATAAAATCATATGACCTTTGCATGGAATTTTGGTTTTAAATCTTTTCTCATTATGGCCTAAAAGAGTAAACCACTTGAAAAGAGGTCGTAATTTGAGTTAAGGGGGTGTTTGGGACAGCTCCAGCTCCACCAAAATTTGTGGAGTTGGTGGAGCAGGGTATCTCTAGCTCCAGAAATTTATGGACCTGGAGCTGTGGGAACATTAAGAGTGTTTAGGTATATCATCTTGTTTATATTTTAGACTAAAAATGTAAACTTAATTCATTTTATTTTAGCCTATAAGTTTCAGTTATGAGCTGGAGTTGGGATCTGGAGCTCTCCCAAACAGGGCCTCAATATAGAAAGGATTATTTGAAACACATTCAAATAACACTCCTTATTTTATTAGGCTTTTCAACATTGCATCATGACTTAACGAGAAATCCATTAAAAAATGATTCAAATTTTCAATAAAACTATCAAAGGTTAGAAATTGACAATAAACTTATAGTGTCGGGTACGTTCGAATTAGCAAACTCAGGCACAAAATCAGAGGAACACAACATTGATAGGTTCAAGCCTCCGGATGGAGTAACGCCCTACTCATGTATGGATGATGTATAGAGTCGATGAACAGAGTACAAAGCAGGATGCCTAGCTCTAATTACAATGAAGATTGAACTTGGGGGTGGCTAAGCTACAGCTAAGGATAGATGAAGCGTAGTTCGTCGGCTCTTGGATGCTCTGCTCAAAAGGTTTTCTCGCTTATCTAGCTCTGGATAGCATGTAGTTTGAGAATTGCTTGTCCTCCTGGGGATGCCTACCCTCGTCCATATATAGTTGGGGTATGTAAGAACTCCCATTTTTACATAAAATACAAAAATAGAAATCTAATGTGCATATAGTACTAGTCCCATGATCAGTAGCTAGTACGCACATTTATGACAATTGGAATCACAACCATACCTCTTATTATTAAAGAGAAAACTATTATACAAAGAAATCTTACAACTCAGAGTATATAGCAGCAAAAGAAGCAAAGTTTTGTAATGTGCCCATCCAACCCGCAGGCAACTGACAAGGCATAATCCCTAGAAAGATCATGTCAATAAAGCTCCTGCATCCTGCGATGAAAACAAATCTTCGAAGCTTTGGTAATTTATTCACCTAAAACAATAGATTAAGCAAGGTTTTTGCAAATGCATAAATACAGGTCAAGTCAAAGGAGGCTTCCAGGTTAACCTTGCATAAAGCAAAATTGAATTTGTAAATCAAGTTATCATTTGCAAAAGGAATTTGTAAGAGCAAGTTTGATTGATAAGAAATAAGTAAAGCATAAGTAATACTCATAACCCTTCGCGAGCAACGAAATCATCCAATAATCCTGCCAATCATGACACAATATGGTTTTCACCAACACGTGGCAAATCAAGTAAGACCAAGCATTTTGAAAATAGCAAAACAGCTAACAAGTGTCAGCTCACCAAGACTCCCATGACCACAGGTATGGCTAATTGATTAGATTTATACTCTACAGAGGTGTACAACTTTACCCACAAGTAATGACCTTTTCTTTTTGCCACATGTTTCACGCATGTTTGGCGTGTGACTAGAATGTTCATGACGTAACCGTTACATTACCTAGACTTAACTTTGCACCAACACCGGAATGTTAAACCCTCGTCATAGAAATAGAAACACTCATCCAAGACGTGGATCCATTTCACAACACCTAACATACCGTTTCTATTTATGGCAACATGTACACCATTGTATTGGCAAGTGTGGCTCCCAACACCTCGGTGAGGGCACCCTGTCGAGCAAACCTTGAAGGGAGAGCTCGTACTACTTCAGCCTTCCAATGTGCAAAGTTAAATCTATGTAACTTAATAGATTAAGGTTGTCCCATACCAACACTTGTGGTTTGTATGGATTTATCTTGAATCATACAACACGATGTTCAGTCATTAATTCGACATGGGTAATACTTTACCCTACACTATGTGCATTTCCCTTTACACATCTAGTTATTGTCAATAATCACTCGCGTCAAAACCATAGTTTTATTTTGGGTTTTTAATCAAAATACCAGTAACCAGCAGTGTCATTTCCAACATTTTCAGGAAACAATTTTGATCTGATCATCTACCTCGTTGATTCTAAAGCATGGCTAAGCATGGTTAATATGTATTCGTGTATACCCATGATGACATTAAGTAATGCCTATCCTTAATCTATTGTTATCATGGTTCACATGTCCGTGCTTATCAAGGAAGTTTTATGAGACAATAGGTATATTTACCAGTACCACAAAATAGGGAATTTACAAGAAATAAGCACATGCATAAATTGATTTAGTAAAATAAAGGAAAATTAAATATTGGGATCAATATGATCAAAGGGGTGCTTACCTTGCTTAATCGCTGATTTTGATGAAGTCGAGGTTGCAGTTGACGATGGCGACGTGGAATCAAAGACATCGTTCAATAGAAATATAGCAAATAACAAACTTTAATAAGGGCAAAAGGAAGACACACAAAAAGTCAAATAAAGACAAACTACATAAAACAAGAATATAATAGGGTTTGGATTAGAATGATTTAATATTCTCATGTTTTAGTTGATTAAGCATTAGTATCATTAATAGCTTTAGGTTGAGTAATGCACAGATTTTCTTATAGATTATTTATTCTTGTTTTACGAATTTAAGAAGCTAAAATTATGTATTTTTTTATTTATAATTTCAAATTTAAGATGCAAAAATTGTTTAGATTAATAGAATTAGAACATTAGTTACCTTGTTGAGTGTTATGCATGAATAGAGCTTATTCCTTAATTGATTTTGCATACAATTGGTTTTGAATATGTTAGATCTACTAAGTTAGGTTACTGGGTGTATATATATCCGTGGTTTTTAAGAAGATTCTGATGATACAAATAACTTAATTATAGATTTCATTATTACTAAGTTTGATTATTCATATTAAGGAGTTCAGAAATCATAATACTTGAGGTTATTTTGCTAATAGGATTTATATGCAAATCATGACAAAATGAGATTATTTCTACGCAATAGGGTAGTCTATACTTTGGAGAGCGTTCCTAAGCTAATTTCATAAATTTTAGTGTTTAGACAAGAGATTATATTCATTGCTGAAATAACTTATACGATATTATAAGATTTACATTATATGGAATCAACTAGCAAGGTGAAGTGTACGATTAACACTTAAGGGTTTTGAATTAGCTGGATTTAGTTGAAAAGTAAGTTGTTAACAAGATGTTTTGCTAGAATATGGTAGTTCATATACTAAATAATGTTTCTACATTGATCTTTCTAAAATTTACATTTAGACGAGAAGCCTTACAAGTCGCCGAAAAGGCTTAAGTAGTTTAGTTTCCTACGCGACTAATTCATGCAAGGTGTTTGCAGTAGTAGAATTTATATACAGAGTAAGTTCTAAATCAAATATTTTTTCAGATTATGGTAGTACATATTATGAAGAGTGTTTCTGGTTCTGGGCCATTCCTTCAATTTTTTCCATTTAGTCGAGACATTTTAGGGCTTCCGACAAGGTCTAAATGTTTCTAAAGTTTAGCGATAAAGGTTCAATTTTTTATTTAAGTTTGCGACTGCATTATTCATGATTTGTAATATACAAGGTGAACTTTAGCGAATGTTTTTCTTTTGAGTGCGTATGAGTTTTCGCGGGTCATCCTTTGGGTTTTGGAAGGTCCCGAAAGAGGGTTGGGCCGGTGGGTGCTGGTTTTGGGCCCTAGGAGGTGTTATTGGGCCTTTGTGGGAGTAACCCCAAACCCTAAAGCACCTGAGCCCCTAACCCAGCCCCAGTCGAAATCCCCCAGCCCCTTGTTGGCTCCCCTCTTCGCCCCATGCGCAGCCAGCCGCCCCATCCCTCTTCCTCCCGTGCGCGGTCGGCGGCGCCCTCACCTCGGTCGACACTGCCTCCCCTGGCTCCTCTCCACCCGAGCTCGGCGCCGCCTCCCTGCTCCTCCCTTCGGGACGGCGAGTCCCTGGCCGGCGAGCTCCCCTGGCCGACGTGCTCCCCTCCCCCAGCCAGTGGTTCTTCCGCAGTCGGGCGCCCCAGCCGGCGCCCCTCCCTGCATCTGACCGATCCGCCCTAGCCTCTTCTTCTTGGCTCCTCTCCTGAGCGTCCTGTTGTTGGCCGAGCTGCTGGTCGAGCTGCAGCCCGTGGCTATCCTCCCTGCCGAGTCTTCCCCAAGATGCAGCCCTTGTCTTCTTGCTTTCCTCCCCAACCGAAGAGATGGTAGGTATTGAGGATAATGGTGTACATATGTATGTATATACATTTGTTAATATCACAAGCTCATGTCCCTGATTCTATAGTGGTCATGTGTGTACTGGAATCCGATCCTTGAACATGCTGATGTTTAGTTATAACGTGTTATTTTGCTCACCAAGGTATATATGCATGAATGCTTGCTCAATACCAACCTTAGCCAATGATTTATGCTTGCTTGTGTTGTGTATCTTGAGTGATTAGATTGTACCAGAATCAAACTGAGCTTTTGTGTCCTGTGATTCACAAAAGCATGCCCAATTCTCTTTGCGATGCTATTAGCAGTTCTACTCCATAGAGATAATTATTTTTTTGTTGTTAAGTCTGATTCTCGAAAAAAAGGGAAGAAACAAAGCTACACTACTAAATAACGCTGCTTTGGTTGCTATTGGGAGTGCATGCTTGTACGTGGTTTGCTTCCTATCAGACTATAATGCTATTACCATGCTGTTGTAGTAATTTTGTCCATCCTTCTTCCATTCTGTTACATGCCCAAACTATTTGTAAAATTCAATTGTAAGGACATTTAAAATTCTAAAACATTTATATGCAGCTACCAACGTTGTCTATGCATGTTCAGGTGGCATTATTGCTTAAACCTTTGCGTATAAGAAGTTAGTATACATGGCACCATGTCAGGTTAATCTAGTATATTAGCAGTTCTAGCTCACATTGGATGCTCTGATTATTTTCGAAGTACTTGTATGTGCTCTAGTTTTGCTTGCTTGATTTATGGTTGTACAAACTTAAAGGCTGAGACAACATATTCTTAATGTAGGAAATTTGATCATTTCTTTGAATCATGTTGTATGCTCAGCTTTATAATATTTATTGGTAAAGAGAATTCATGCTCTAACATGCTGGATTAGCTGTCATTTACTGCTATTGAGGGGAAGAGTACTCAAACTATAGTGGAACCCCTATTCTGTAGGCAAAAGGAATTGAATGCAGGGGAGAAGGTAAGCAGGTGGTTATCCTCCTGTACTTTGTGCTTTATATTATGTGGATAATTATGAGTTGATTAGAATGATGAAAATGTTAAGCTTATGTGTGTAATAATATGTTGTATGTGTGTGAATGTTGAGGAATAGGAGTATAGTGAGGTGATGGTTAAAATACCATGCTACTTGCAATTTATCCGTTTCATTCCTATTTATGCATTTAATTATGGCTATGCGATTGTTGAAAATGAATGAAGGTTGCATTTTATTCATGTCAATTGCATTTGTGCATTCATAAAAGGAAGATGCGACCCATGTCAATGCGGGCCGCTGTGCTTACACATAGTGAGCATGAAAGTCCTACCTCATAGTCCCAATTCATCGAGGTGAATGGGAGCGAGACAGCAAGAGTAGGCACCCTCCACGGGATGGAAGGGAATAAGGGTGCACACCGACGGGTGTGCACTCGGCAATACCGGTATGTGCGAAGAAAAGTGCATTCATGAGCATGCATGTCGCATTGCATAATAACTATGAGCTTGGGTTAAATGGAAATGTGTAGAGTTAGGACAGAGTCGTGGACTCATCCAAAGAGAGCCGATGAGGTATGTGTAGGGAAAAAGCAATGAGATAAAAAAGGTAAATGGTGTTGGTAAATGGTGTTGATATTATTGTTTTATGTATTTGTTAATTTGGATAAGATATATGCTCATGCTGTTGATTTATTTGCGTTGAAAAGTTTTGTGATATACTTTGCTGAGTTTGAACTCACGCTTGTTATTTAATGTTTGTAGGTGCATTGAAGCCGGCATGCATGGATAGGGGTAGTAGCACTATCACGATTTGCATCATCACCTTTCCATCATGTTGATTTATAGTTCTGATCTTAATAGCTCATAAAACTTCTTGTAAGGGGTTGTTTTGCGGTTATGTTTAATGAGTTCCTGTCCTCTAAATTAGTGGTCACGTTTATATTTGTAGTTGTTTATGCTTAGTGGGTCATGATGGTTAATGAATACCATGACCCGTTGTTTACGCTGAGTCATGAATTGCTTTTGTTTGCTGCGTGGATGTCCACTACTTTAGGGGAGGTGCTGCCGAAATTTTTTATTCAGTTCGGCAACTTCCTGGTTGTTCGCTTGCTTTGCTAAAATTTCTCTAGTGTTTTGTTTGTTTTGCTTGAGGGTGTAACATTCAGGGCACATGGCGTGTCAGGGTGTTACATGATTATTAACTCATTTTTCTGGCATTAATAGGGGATGACTCTAAGCTTGTTTTAAAGTCAATTCCGTGATATCTGGCTTTTATCCGAGATGTTTTTGATATAAGTGATCATTAGGGCCTAACGTGAAGTTATTTTAATTATTATATAAATATGAAGTATTTTTGCATAGCTAGAAAGGATATCACTTTTCGAGGCTCTAGGATTTGGTTTCATCAAATTTGAACTTCATTTGTGAAAGTTATGACTATTTAGACTATTCAATTATTGAAACTTCAATTGTTGAACATTTAATGCTAACTATAATAAAACCTAAATATTTTTACATATTTGGAATCTTTGTAATGTCAAGAGTATAACAAAACTAGTTTGGTAAAGATTTGAGTTCATTTGATTCAAATTTTAACTATTTGATTTGCTATGTGAGAGGCTTTATATGCTTTGTTTTTAATTCAAATTGAGTTCAACACTAAATGTTTTTGCAAAAATGAAACATTTATGACTGCAGGCACATGTGAGAATTATTTCATGATTTTTGGAGCTAAGGTTTTCATAGTTTCCATGGTACATAAAAGGGACGTTAAATAACCTTGATTCTAATGCTTTAATATATAGTGGACATATAAAGTTTTGTTGCATAATTTGAATCCTCATGGCTTAATTCAAATTTAGAAACTGAGTTTACCTCATTTGGACATTCCTAGCAAAAGTTATATAAAAAGATGAATAAAATGGGTCAAAAAAAGAAATAATATGCTTCTTCTGGGATTTGAACCCCAAATCTCTCAGTTGAGACATCATGGCTTTACCACTAGGCTATGAAGTCCTTTGTGAAAAGGTAGCTTGCAAAAATATTTGAGGCATACCTTCTCTCTCTATATAACCGAAGCAAGGCTGGTGCTAATAGAGTCTATTGGCAGCAAAGAGAGGGCATGGCTAGGTCAGCCGAAGTCCAGTGAGCATGTGGAGGATGATGGGGTTCTCTGGGTGGTCTTGGGTGCGGAGAATCGCGAGCGTAGCGGGCTGCCACCGAAGGCCAGGCGGCAAAAATGGCAGGGCTTGGCCAGAAGCAAGAACTACAACGATAGAACTTGAATGGGTAGCGAAATTAGTATCAATGGGTTACATAACTCCCATTTTGTCGGTTGATGCGGTCAGAAAGCAGCCGAAGGTGTTTCACCATCATCGGCTTGAGATGAAGAAGAGAATGACTGGGGCGGTGGTGATTGGATAAGGGAAGTTGAAAATGAAGTGCATAGTGTGGTTAGAGATGCTTGGAGGTGTGCTTCGTTCGACGGATTGGAAGATCATGCACTGGTTTGAGCAATTTGGGTTTTTCCCATTTTCTCGATGCTCTGGCTATGGCGGCAGAAGTGCACGACTACTTGGCTTGTGCAGTGGGGGAAAGGAGTGGTAGCTACTCCTCTTACTATCTTGGATGTTGGCTCGGTCGGCTTGGGCTTAGAGCAAATTGCTGCGGGTGTAGGGCATTATAGAATGGCTCAGATGCTTAAATAGCCGAGAGAACGAGCCTTCTCCGGTATGATCTCTCCTAAAACAGGTGATGCTTTCATAGAGTGAAGGTAGGGGTAGTTGAAGCTTCGTGGAAGAGCCAATATTTGCTGTGGTGAGCTCTGATATGAGAGGGTGATGCCACGGCTGTACTTAGGCATTGAATGAGACGACTTTCAATCGTTGTGGCTGAGAAAATCAGAGGCAGAGAGAGAGAGGGATGACCAGGCGAGTGTTGGATTGCTTCAACTGGGCAAGGAGAAGAAAGGAAGGGGGGAGGCTGCCTAGCGGGCCATGTCCATCAGACAGTGAGGGAAGGGCTGATGAGCACTACCAGTGAATGGGCATGGAATTAACAGCTGGGCCCACCTGTCGGCGGAACAAGTCAGTCAAAGGGAGTGATGCAGCTCAAATAGATCAGGTTTACCATTAATTCAGCCATCTAATCACCATCCAAATTTTTCTAGACTTTTTTATTATGATTTATCGGTAGTGACTAACCTTCTGTAAAAATTTTAGGTTAAAAGTTAAAATGTTTTACAGGGAATTATTAAAAATTTTGACAATACTGTCTGCTCAAAAATACTTTTTCTGAATTTATTTTATTTGAGAATGAAAATTGTATTATTTATTTTTGAAACTTTTTGTATGAGTTATAAATGAGCTAATAGTGCTTCCATAAAATTATGTGGTCAAATAATTAAGTAATTTTTTCTGAAAATTTTGACTTTCCAATTTTTAGATTTTCAACACTTTTGTTTTAGAATTTTTAAAAGTCCTATATGACATGATTAATTTCTAAAATTTTTACCAGAGGTAGACTATGTATTAAGGGCGTTATAGAATTTTTTTTAGAATCAAATATGTTTCGAAGAGTTTTCATAAATTCTGACTTGCATTGTTATTAGTCAAAAATGGGTCTTTTCATTTGTTCTTCCATCATTCTTTGTTTCAAAAATTTATTTATCAGCTGAAATGATTTACCTGAGTAATGAAGATTTTTAATATAAAATTTTCAAGAATTTAATTTTACATTTTTATCTTTTTACCATTATCCATTCATTAATTCCTTTTATATAATTTTTCTCACAATGCACAAATCTAAGAAAAATCCAAATAAAAACCAATGATGTTAAGAAATCTAAAAAAAAATCAAATTCAAATTCAAAATACACATTTCTATTTTATTGCATTTATTAGGATGTTACAAGGTAGCCTTGCCTCGGATCGAGTTGTAGTCGGTTTGGGATACCAAATCGTAGTTGATGAGGAGTTCATCATCGCGTGATCTTCATAGCATATCCAAACTTCCCTAGATATCAGGCATACTCGAGTTGGTTTCCTCATAATGGGAAAACGATTAAGTCCTTCCCTATGTGGAGATACCCCCAATATGTATATGTTATCCCACGGAATTGGGCCCACAATATCCAGAGTTTCCAGATGCTTGCTTGAGCATATACGGTATAATCTTTGAGTTTTCGATGCATGCTCATACCCCATATTTAGATATTCGATAGTAGCCCCCGAACTCTACTTAGTGGAGGGTTCGTTCAAGCGCCTGGTCGATTACTGCCAAGCTCTGACTTGGTCGAATAATGCCTCACCTGCTTGTGGTCGAGCGATTCGAGTAAGTTGGGGATTGCTAAGTATCGAGTAGGAATGTATTGGGTCGAGTGCCCTACTGCCAGCCCAACTCGAGTCCTTAGGGTAACCACATGTTACTCGATGTCGACTCATCGACTTAACTCTAAGCAGAGTTAGAACAAAAATTAGAAATTTTAAACGTTGGGTAGTTGAGCATTTATTGCTTTCGTCTGCAACGCCACAATTGGTGTAGTGCCATCATCCCACTTTTCTCACTGATCAAGGCGCCATGTGGTAGGAAGTGAACCATTCACATGAAGGGGTTTCGATTTATAAATTCCCAAATCCAGAACTGTAACCATTCCGTGCTTTTTGGCTCTAGCGTTATTTTGAAAACATCCATCACACTCCTTAGGCCCTAGCACCGCCACCTTTGAAGAATCCATCCCACACCTTTCTCCATGGCGTCTTGCCCTTCCGCTAGTGCCGGAGTCGTTCCATTGCCAAAGAAGGAACCTGAAATGGCCGAAGCGGTCTTTGAGGATGAGGCCTATCAAAGGGTGTGGCAGAAGTCGATGATGATGGAGAAGTGTCTCGTTGAATTAGAGAAAGATGGCTTCGTTCCTCCATAGGAGTTCTTACATTGGAGGTCATCACTTGGTAAGTTATATCCCACCCCCAAGGATGAGGATGAGACCGTTGTGTTTGAGGCCTTCTTCCATTGCGGAGTCAATTTTCCCCCTTTCCAATTCTTACTCAATGTCTTTGGACTTTTATCAGATCCAGCTTTTTGACCTGAGCCCCAATTCAATCACGATGCTTAGTGTGTTTGCCCACCTTTGTGAGGCCTTTCTGGGTATCAAGACCAGTCTCAATCTATTTTGCCACTTCTACAATCTAAAGAGGGTGACAAAAAATGATGCTATTGGGGGTGCCGGTTTCCATCTCCGCAGTAGAATGTTTAGCTTGTATATCCTTGTTCCCATTACTTCTTCCTAGCAATCAGACTGAAAAAAGTGGTGGTTTTACATCACCTCTTCAGACACTGTGAACTGCCCTCTGGCCTATTGACCACTCCTCCTCAATCCGTTTGACCTCTAGACGAAAGTTCCTCCTTCGACATTCTGCAATGCGCATTATGTTCAAAAGATTGAGGAGCTGAGGAAAAATGGATTGATAGGGTGACATGTTGCCAAAGACTTCATCACGCACCGATCGAGTTCGCTGAAGTGCCGAGATCACTTTGCCTAGGACTACTATGGAGTCAATGATGCCACTAGGGATAATCCTGGAAGTAAGCACTAGTAATATTGTTTTTTTTGCTTCAGTCGATGAGTAGTGAACTGACTTACTTTTTGCCAGATCTGTCAAACGCGAACATCTTCTCTAGGCTGAGCAAAATATTTCAGGACTCAAAACATGGCCATTGTGGTGTTGAGGCATATTCGCTGGCCAATCCTCAGCTAAAGGTAAGTACTAAATCATGGCTTGTGATGCATCGTTCGTGCATCTATCATTCTCTTTAACCCAATATCTCCTCAGGAGGCCAAGTTCGATGATGAAAAAGGACAAATTGAAGGCCTCAGCCTGGATGATGAGCCAATTTGAGATGATGATCAAGCATTAGGCTTTGCTCCCGTCAGCGTTGTTCCTCCCTTGAACGATCCAGTTCCTTTCATTGACCCCCAATGAGGGTGAGGCGGCTCTAGTGCAAGAGGTAGCTGAGTCTCCTCGAGTGAGGAGGTTGGTGTCTCCAGCACCCCATCGACCAGCCAAACGGCCTTAGACCTCATCGACAAGACCATCTGACCAGGTGACCTTCAATCATTCGCTTGGATGCTATGAGATTGCTTCTAACGTAATCCAGCAGATGTTGGACAACCAGCGGGCCGCCTGGGGAGCCAATGGGTAGAGATTGGCGATTCTCACATAGACATCTCCTCGAACGGGGTCTTCATTGACCAGAATGGTTGAGCATGTAACACCACCATTGGTTAGTGCTTGCTGAATTTGTTTGCAACAGGCGTTTTGTTCACAGTAATCATCTGTGTGCAGGTTTCACTGTTGGTCGCTGATCCACCGACGCTATCTCCTCAACCGGCTAGGCCGATTGAGAAGCCAGCTATCGGGACCAGCCAGTCTTGATGAACATAGCTGCACAGAAGAAGAACGTGAAAGCGAAGTTTTGGCTGGCGAAATAAATTACCTCTCCTTCCTCACAATTCTTTCTTCTTCTTTTGAGATGTCACGTAAAGAATCTCTAAAAGGAAAGGTGCATCTAGTGGCACTGTTGATGATATCACCACCGCTGCCTTGTCGTCTCTTGGCATGGTCGCTATCATCCCAGCCCCTGCTCCGGTAGCTCCAGCCATAACAACAGCTCCACCACCTCCAACTTGACAAGCGCCTTTGGAATATTGGTCTATCCTGAACCCTAGCTTCAACTTTATCCTCTACATTTCTTTTTTGACAACCCTTGACTTCCTTTTATAGTGTGTAACTGATACCTTGTGCAAAGTTGAGACTTTCTATTAGAAAGCCCATCAACAAAACGAGTAGCTCACGGCTTCCAGCCGGCAAGTGCTCAAGATGAAAGACACTGAACTAGCGGCACTCAGGGCTGAGCTGAAAACTGCCAAGACTAAGGCTGAGAAGTAGAAGGGAGAGGCGAAAAGGCTGAGCGTGGAGACAAATAAGCTGAAGGCGAAGGTAGAGAGGTTAAAGGCTGAAAAGGCTTCGGCTAATGCTGTGTGGCTCAAGGCCAAAGTCAATTGAGACAAGGTAGAAGCGAGCAGGAAGGTGGTCGAGGTTGAAAAGGCTACAGTAGATGCGGCACTTGCCACTCTGTAGTCGAAAACACTCAAGCACATGACTTCATCTACACATCTTGTGACTTTTCATGTGCTTGGCCTGGTGAAGAGCCACCATCCTAGCTTAGACCTCTCAATTTTGGATAAAGGATTTGCATGTGAGGAGAGTGAAGTTGCCGATCACATCGAGTCCTTTAGAGACCTTGCTGAGAGGTTCATGGCCCAACTAGAGCAGTCTCTTGCTGGCGATGCTGAAGATGCCAACTAGAATTCTTAGGTCTGACCATGCTGATTGTAATGTTGGTACTACATCTTTAATGATAATGCTAATTAATTTGCTTTTATATTGTGCTTTTTCTATTATTTCCTTGTCAATGAAATAGAGTAACACAAGTAGGTGCAAATCCGATTTTGCACTCATAGACTCTCAGTAAGCAGTTTTGTTGCCATGCGTATGCCTAATTGTATTTGCACACAAGGCTAAAAAACTTTTATCAAATAGCTAAGCCCCCAAGCTTACACCCGGAGAAGCTGTATATAACATAAATGTTATTTAAGTCAAAGTGAAACTACATGATTTTTGCAAGTTTTCATCGACCACATGACTTAGACTTTGTAGCAAATATGAACTTGTTGAGCAGAGCATGTAGAACAGAATAGAGGCCTCGTCTCCTGCCGACCGCTGAGCTTTAGATGTATGACAATTTGGTGCTCGTATGTGCGCAGAATAGAATTGCTCATCGTCGGGTTCAAGCATGGCCACACTTCAGTTTTGTTCGTTGACATGCTAAGTACATGATCAAGTAAATGTGTGCAAAAAAATTCATATGTAAAAGAAAAAAAATCGTATGCAAAAGAAATAAAGAAACTATGCCTACAACTCCCCGCTCGATAATTGTATCAACTAGGAAATAGAACAAGATGTCGAGTTACCTATAGCCCCCGACTTCTTACTGGATGATTCCATCGAGTAGGGAGTAGATTGACATAAACACAAAGCCGTGATGTAGCTCCCGACTCTTTACCCAATAGCCAGATTGAGCAAAAAGTGGAGCATTAGCATCACAGATACCTATTGTGACTCCGAACCTCCTACTAGATAGATGTGTTGAGCCAAGAGTAGAGCCAGGTAAAGGAACGATCGAGCGATGTAGCTCCTGACCCTCTACTCAATGAGTGAATCAAGGTGATGGTAGAGCAAATGCGCTGACAAATGCATGATGCAGCACCCGACTTTCTATTCGATGACTGTATCGAGGAGAATGTAGAGTGTGAGCATCATAGATGGTAACCCTTGACTATACACTGAGGCGCATAAGCCCCCGAGCATACTGGTAAAGCTCAACATTGTTTTTTTAACTCCTCTATAATGATTGAATACTGTTACAACCTTCGTGTCCCTTCAGCTTCCACGCGAAACGTCATAACTTAGCGTCTCTTCATTTCCTGCATTTATGTGGAAGTGCGAAAGACTCCTCATGGATTGGGACCGACGTGAATCTAGATGGGTTGTGGCTTTAGCATGACCCATTCCCTAAGCTATAAATAGACGGGACTTGTAATCGCCTATCAGAACTCTTCTCTTCTTTTTTTTCTTCTGCTCGCAATGCCTTAGCTTTTTCAATCGCCTTCATGTCTTCCACTCCCCTGTCATCCCCATCCGTAGAGATCCTTGTAGAGTCCCCACCCCTTACACCGCTAGCCATCATTTTTCCAGGATGGATCATCATCTCCTCCGATGAGGAGGAAGAGATCGACTGGGAGGCCATTGAGAGGGAGGTTTGGCCGGAGGAGGAAGATGAGGTTACCACCAAATTATGTGTCATCGTCGAAGAAGACGATGCCACTTCTGCTACCTAGGCGAGAGTAGATGTCACCACTGGCACATGAGGAGAAGAAGGAGAAGAAGGTGAAGCTGCCGACATCAATGAAGGAGGTGAAGCTCGAAATGGCTTCAACGGTCCAGTGCCTGCTCGCCCTCCAAGCCCTCGCGGTGCTCGGAGACTTTTGACGATGGAGAGGTCACCTTTTCCGTCGACAAGCGACTAGGTCTTTGTTGCCTTTTTTGGCCTGTACAGAGGGCACAGGTCCATCCCAGGGACCCTCCTTTTCAAGTTCCCATGGATGCAGGGGAGGCGGTCCGATGCCTTTGAGGACAAGTAGCCATAGATACCTGCCACAAAATGTAATAGGATAACTTTTGTTACTAAATTTAATAAATGCTTACTTGCCTAAATTTTTATTGTTCGATGCCTCAAACACATTGTCATTTTTATTTATGTTTGAAATCTACTCAATTATCGATGTTCCATGAATTGTCTAGCATCGTTCCTTCTGATGTAGATAGCCGTACTGATCCTGGTCGAGTCGCTTCGACCACCACATAAGGACCCTCCCACTTAGGAGATAGCTTGTTACAGTTATCTTGCTTCTGCTCTTTTTATAGTACTGAAGGATCAAGATGGTGATCAGAGGGGGGTGAATGATCCCAAAATAAATTTTGTCCCCAAAGAAACCAAGCCAAAACCCTTTGATATCAACTGAAAATGAAAGAGTCAGTTTTCACAAATTTCAGACTGAGGTCGGCACTACCGGAGTTACTGTAGCTACAGTAAAAATAGGATTTTAGCATGAGTTAAAAAAGAAAAATTAAGAAATCTTATGATAGTTTGATCCAAACTTAATGAAATTTTATGGACACCTTCCTATGGATGTCAGGTACATATTCCAACCTTTGATTTTAGAATTGACGTCAAAGTTTAGACCTTTTTCAAATTTACAAAAAGGCTCACAAGAACGGGTTCAAGAATGAAAACTTGGCTCTTAGCTAGGTTGTGGGTTCTTGATGACCAAGATGATTCTAGATGGTTTTCCACTTGTCATAGCAAGCTAGAACACAAGTCAAGAATGCCCAAAAACCCAATCTTCCAAGATTAATCATCTCAAGAGCAAAAATTGATTTCTTGTAAAGAACAACACAAGACATGCCTACATGATTGAGATATGATCTGAAAAAGACTCATCCATCAATCATTCATCTTTGGCAAAAGATCCACAAGCATTTAGGAGGGGAGGCAAATCTAAATGTGTGGGAAGTAAATTGCAAGAATGTAAATTGCATAATTAAAGACATAAAGTAAATGAGGAAAATAAATTTAGAATTGAGAGGAGATTAGATTTTCATTGCTGGAAGGGAGGTTTACAAAGCCTCACAAACAAGTGGATAAAGCTCGAAGGAGCACAAAAATCTCAAAACCTTCAAGAGAGGAAGGCTACAATAACCCTTTGTTTATACTACTTTTGAATCATCATCCACCCTTGGATGAGTTCCTTCTTCCCTACGAATCATTGTCATGTATTAGGATTGACTCACTCACTCATACATGGGCTAACCCAAAACCTAACAATATTACGGGTTTTGCATGCTTTTTAAAGCATACTAACTAAATCCACTACTCCATCACTTAAACCATGATCCAATGGCTCTCCTTGAACCGAGCAGCTCCTAGTTAGTATCTTATACATTCCTTGTCTTCTAGAATCACAGCAAGTCCATCTCCGATCATCTTCTGGCGATCTTCGACCGTTTGGACCTTCGGCACACCTCGCCTAGTCCCGGTCATCCTTCACCTCACAATGACCTAGCACCGTCGCCCGGCAACCATCAGAAACAAGGAAAACCCATCACATAGCAATGTCCAAGCAAATCTTACTCAAATTCAAAATTCAAACTTTGATTTCGCTCATAAGGTTAGTGCTACCACTTCTTGGAGCCGGTAGTGCCGCTTTTGCCAGTACTACCACCCCAACAAGGCCGGTAATGCTGCTGCCCTAGAAAACTCAACAAATCTCTTCTCTGGAAAATAAGTACTACCCCCTACGGCCGGTACTACCACTTTGGCTAGCACTACCGTCCTCTATGGCCAGTAGTGCCACTCTTGATAGATTCAATTCAAATTGATTCAAATTAAAAATCCAATTCAAATAAATCTCAAATTTAATCACTTCATGCTTCAAACATAGTCAATAACTCATCACCACTAAGGTTAGACCTTCACATGGTCTTTCAATCTCCAACCTAATGAGTATATTGACAAACACCCAAAAAGGCATAAATTTGAGTTTGAAAGAGAGAGAGTAAGAAATCAATTTGAATGCAAAACCAAACTTGATCCAGAGAAAAAAATAAGATCATAACCAAGTTGGTTAGAAGGATTTTTAGAGCAAAACATGAGAAAGAGCAAGTTTTCCACAAAGACTATAAAATCCCAAAGAATTTCACAAAAGCTTAAATATACTTATGATCCTTATAGAAACAAGTTTTTACCAAGATCATAAGAACCAAGATGCATTCACATTTTTATCATATTTTGTCTATTAATAATGCTTTTCTCTATTTTCTCTCCCTTTTGGCAATATAGGCATCAAGATGGCGTTTTCTCCCCTTTACACATTTATGCATGACATGCATCCTAGCTTTGAAGATTATCCAAGTGACCAAAGGAATGAGATATGACACCAAGCTAGTTAGTGACAAATTAGACTAAACTAAGACATGTCCAAGTGCAAATAAGAAATTTTGCTAGCAAACTTAGTTTGGAAAATGTTATTTTTAGCAAGATTTAACATGAGTAACACTTGGCATTAGTTTCAAATCTAGAAGCAAAGCCACCCAAGAAATCAAAGGGAAAACCTAGAGTTCAACTTACTCAATACTTTAGGAAATCTAGAAGTGTATATAAGGTCCTTTGAACTCATTTTTCATGTGATGTAAAATTTTCTTTATAGCTTTGAAAGACATAGAGGGGTGCAAATATGTGACATTATATGCATTCTTCACCCACATATGTTTTTTTTAATTTGTATTTTTCAAGAGAAACTGACTCAAGCCATTGTCGACCATCTCAATAATTCTTAAGAGAATGGTCTTGGTCATACACAACACATTTCAAGTTCATCCCAAGTGCAATGAGAAGCTATCTTGTGGATGCGAGGTGTTGAGTCTAATGCACACAAATAGAGTCAATTTTGCTTAATTTTCATTTTAGCACGTTGATTGATGAGCAAGTAAAGGACTCAAGTATGGAACAAACAAGTTTCACCCAAGTTGCTATAGGGACTCTAGAGAACTCCAAAATTTCACAAATTATGGCAAATACACCTACAGAAGAAACTTAGCAAGTAAACGTAACATGTTTCATCAAGTTTTTTTTCTTTTAAACCTTATTTTTCAATTTGCAATCTTAACAAGATAAATGAACTTGGACATATTTAAGTTAGTAAACTTTTTCATATAATGTAGTATGGTGTATAACACGAAGAATAAATCATTTGCATAATAGACAAAGCTCATAATACAAAAAATAAAGTCTAAATGCAACGCATGAAGTAGATTCATAAAACTCCCCCGAACATATGAGTCAATCTTAAGCACATATCTAGTTTAAGTTAAATTATTAGCAGAATTAGGTTAAAAGAAGATCCAAATAAACTCAAATGAAACCAGAAACACATAATAAGTAGAAGAAGAAGTTAAGAAACTGTGAACTAGGTGACTACAGAGCATAGAAAAGATAGTAGAGTACACTAAAGCTTAGACTCACTCTCATCTATCCCAAAGACTGACATAGGCAAGCTGCCTCTAAATCCTAAGCTAAGGAGTGCACACAGACTCTGTCTACCTAGGGGCCCAACACCTGCTAGACTTATAAGACTGTGAGGGAACTCAACCTAGAGAGAAGAGAGAACAACTAATTAAGCATGATAGCAACCTAAAGCACAACATGAGAGGTCCATACAATGCATACCAGAAGTCTAAGTGAAGTGAACTTATAACTTCAGAGAATAAGCCCCATAAACACCCAAAACAAAACAATATAAAGGAAAAACTGGAAGAAAAAATATATAATACATAATATACAGACCAGCTCCCCCTCACAATAGACCGTAAGGGCACACAACTTCAAGCTCACTCCTCAAGGCAACAAACTTAGAGCTATCTAAAGGTTTAGTAAAGATATCGGCCAACGGATGATCACTGTCCACAAACTGAAGCACTATGTCTCCTTTTCCACATAGTCTCTAATGAAGTAATATCTAACATCAATGTGCTTGGTCCTCAAGTACTGCACTGGATCTTAGTAATGCAGATAGCAGAAGTGTTATCATAGAAAAGTGGAACACTCCCTATCTCTAACCCAAAGTCCTGTAAGGTTGATCTCATCCAGAGCACTTGGCTATAGTAACTAGCTGCAGCAACATACTCGGACTCAGCGGTAGACTGTGCAATTCTGTACTACTTCTTAGATGACCATGAAACAAGAGAAGTGCTGATGAATTGGCTAGTGCCAGAAGTGCTCTTCCTATCTATTCTACAATCAGCAAAATCGGCATCGAAAAAGGCTCTCAAGGATAGGCAAGAAGAGGAAGAGTACCAAATACCATAATCAATGGTAGCTCGAAGGTACCTAAAAATGCGCTTCACCGCCTGGCGATGAGAGGTGCATGGAGAAGCTTGAAAGTGAACACACATACACATGGCAAAATGTATGTCTGGCAGCGAGGCAGTGAGATACAAGAGAGAGCCAATCACTCCGGAACTCCTTCTGATCAGCAGGCTCACCATCCTCGTCGGGCTCGAGGACAGCAGTGGTGGCCATAGGAGTCATCACAGGCTTCCCATCAAATATATCAAACCACCTGAAGAGGTACTGAGTATACTTACCTTGGTGTAGGAAAGTACCCTCTCGAGTCTACTTGATTTGGAAGCCAAGAAAGTAGCTCAACTCGCCCATCATACTCCTCTCAAACTTCGTGCTCATCACCTCAGGAAACTGAGACACAAGAGAGTGAGAAGAGCCACCAAAGATAATATCGCCTATATAAATCTGAACAAGAAGGAAGTGAGAATTCTAGTGTCTGATGAACAGAGTGTTGTCTACTATACTCATTTTGTAACCATAGCTAAGAAAATAGGACTTAAGTCTTTCATACCATGCTTAGGGGCCTGCTTAAGTCCATACAAAGCTTCGGAAAGCTTGTAGACATGGTTTGGGTACTTGGGGTTCTCGAATCCTAGTGGTTGCTTGACATAAACCTCTTTCTCAAGATAGCCATTAAGGAAGGACCTCTCGACAACCATTTGATAAAGCTTGAAACCCTAGGATGTAGAGAATGTAAGCAGGATCTGAATCACCTTTAGTTTAGCTACAGGGGCAAAGGTCTCCTCAAAGTCAAGACCCTCAACCTGAGTGAAGCCCTGTGCAACTAGCCTAGCCTTATTCTGAATGATAACTCCATCCTCACTCTGCTTGTTTTTGAACACCCACTTGGTCCCAACGACATTATGACCAGATAGGGGCTCACAAGCTGCCATACCTTGTTCCTCTCGAAGTTTTCAAGTTCCTCATGCATAACATTAATCCATGACTCATCAGATAACGCATGAGAAACATCGTTTAGCTCAAAAGAGGCAACAAAGGCTAAGTGTAGGCTGAAACTGAACAAACTTGATTTTGAGCGAGTGACTTGCTCAAAATGATCACCATTTATCAGATTGGGTGGATGGATTTTATGAATATGGCGGAAAGGTCCAGAAGTAGAAAAGGACTCTACCTCTTGAATAGAAGAGGCAGGAACAAAGCCACTCGCTGAAGGAGAGTTTGCAGGCAAGAGCTAATCTCAATTAAGTGCAGATATGGAAACATGTGGCATCTTAGGTGTAAAGGGGACTAGATTAGGTGGAACACTATCATCTCCATCATCCTCATCCTGTACGAAGATGGTCTTAGAGGGATAAGAAGAGCCTGATATATTAGGTCTAGCTCCTGACAAAGCCTCATCAAAGCTCACGTCACAGGTCTCTATGATCCTATTTGCATGACAACTCTAGACCGTATAGCTATGAGATGAAGTCGAGTAACCCAGAAAAATACTATCAGAAAAACAAGACTCAAACTTATACAGGTTACCAGACTTCAAGATAAAACACTTACAACCAAACACCCAAAAATGAGAAACACTGGGCTTTCACCCATACCTCAACTAGTAAGAAGTGCGGTGCAAATGTGCTCTCGAGAAAACATGATTAGACACATGAGAAGCAGTAGCTATAGCCTCAACCCAAAACTTTCTAGAAGTACTGTACTTGTCCAGCATCATCCTGGCCATCTCAACCAGGGTCCTATTCTTCCTTTTCACTATGCCATTTTGCTAAGGGATGTAGTGAGAAGAGAACTGATGCTCTAAACCAGACTCCATATAGAAACCTCAAAGTAGGAGTTCTTGAACTTTGTGCCATTATCACCGCATATAGCTCGTAATGCACCTGGAAGCTCAAAAGTTAACCTACTGACCAAACCCTTGTAATGAGAAAAAATCTCATCCTTTGAGGCCATGAAAAATACCCAAAAATATCTCGAAAAATCATCAACAATGACAAGAACATACCACTTCCTACCCGCTGACTGCACTCTAGTTAGACCAACATTGTCCATATGTAAAACCTATCCTGGTGCTTCAGTCATTACAATAATGACTGGAGGATGAGAAGCAGCAACCATCTTGCCATGTCGGCAAGGAGAGCAAACCAAGTCATCGACCATCTTGAGTTTAGGCAAGCCATGAATGACATCATGGTTGCTAACTCTAGTCAAATGATCAAAACTAATGTGACCAAGTCTCCTATGCTAGGAGAGATCACGGGACTTAAAAGCAATCAAACAATGAAGAAAGTCTCCACAAGAAACAGAAACATCAGTACAAAAGACTCCCAAATCTAGAAATCCCACAAACTAACCCTCCTGTTGAATCAAGGATTCTACAAGCATTACTCTTGAAGCTTATCTCGAAAGAGTCATTGATAAGCTGATAAATAGAGAGCAACTTATATTGCAGCTTACTTACTATGGTAACATCCTCAAGAGTAAAATTTTTATTAATATAGACAGTACCTTTAGCAATAACTCTACCTAATAAAGCATCCCCAAAAGTGATCAACTCATCACAAGGGTCTCGGATTAGGGAAGAGAACCAACAAGAGTCTCCAGTCATATGGTGAGAACAACCGGAGTCGACAATCCAAACATCTCCCTTCCCCATCTGACAAACCTAATCAAGTCAAAAGAGAGAAATATGACTCAGTAATGGGATAAAGTGAAAACCTGAGAACCCAATACTGAACCATATGACACCTTAGAGTACCAACCACAGAGGAAGAAGATTGTACTCTAGTGTCTCTCTGACACTCAACTCTCATATGATCAGGAACAGCAATAGTAGAAAATCTAGGAGCTGGACCATTCCAATGTGGCTATCCAAATCTCCTACTAGGAACCACCTCACGTTGCTAATATCTACCTCGATGAGAAAAACGAGGAATATCTAGAGAATGGTGGTAAAACTGGCCACGAGCAGCTCAATGACTAAAACTCAGCTGAACAATATGAAAACCGAGTCCTGGACGCTGCCCAAAAATAGGCGACTTACTAACCTGTCTAGTAGCAGTGTGTACCTTAGTAGCACCCAGAGTTTAGAGATGACCCTGAAAACCCCTAATTGCAGTAACACACTCATATGATCTTGGTGTGCCTGAAGCAGAAATATACTAGGTGACCATCCTTCTGACAGAAGGTGCATGAGTACTTCGCCTTGCTAGAGGCAGAAGTAGTAGGAGGAGCAACCTTCTAATCAGAAGCCCCATAGACAACCCAGCAGATCTAAACGCAGTGGTAATCACCTTGGGAGCTACCACAATCTCACCACTCTTGGAGCCATGCATAATGGTAGGATGATGAGTCCTAGAGTGCTTCAAGTAGTCAAATCCTAGACCCTGTTTAAATTTTTTAATCTTGGGTTGGTCTAGAATGAGATTGAGCTTCTTCTTGCCTCCTACAAACTTCTCGAGAGTACTCATGAGATACTTACACTTCTGAAAGAGAGAGGCATAGGAAGAATAGGGATAAGGGGAAGAAGAAGCAGGAAGAGAAGATGTACCAATACATGCATTTTTCTCTCTCATCATGGCTTCCTCAATTTTGAGGGCCTCACATGAAACGAAAGTAGCATCTCTAAACCTAAGGGTCTGGGCCTTAAGTTTCTTCTTAAGTTTGACTTGGATTTCATCCAAGTCCCCCTCAATCATAGCACATCAGAAGCAACTTTCTTATGACTTATCTAGTAAGTCCTTAGCAAGTTTAGCACACTTGCCATTTAAATAATCATTGTTAAGTTTTAATTGCTTACAGTTCTCACCTGAGCTAACAGGGTTCTTACAAGCATTCATTTCAAGTTTATCATTTCTAGAAGAAAGCTTCCTAAGGTGAGTGCTTATGCATCAATTTTAACATGCAGTTTAGAGCAATTAGCACAAGATGGAGTAGAATGAGTATAAAGAAAACTAGCATCTAAAGACATAGTATCAATAGAATAAGTGCTAACATTCTTCGACTTAAGACTCTCAAATTTAGTAAGCACATTATCATGCATAGTCCTTAGGTTCTCTAACTCCACAAGCAAAGCATTACACAACGAACAATCATCAGAAATGAGAGAGAGAAAAGATCTAAGAGAAACTAACTCCCAAGTCAAAGTACCTATTTCCTTCTCAAGTTCCGTACACCTAGCTCTAGCTCTAGCATAAAATTTTTCTAGTTTGCAAAAAGCTTCATTGAGCTAGTCATAGGAGGGTACCTTGTCCAAGTCGCTATAAAGCTCGGAGTCACTAATGATGTAGGTGTCCGCCATCAAGCACATCCTAGAGAACTCGTCACCGCCTTTCTTCTCTTGTGGATCATCCTCGCCTTCATTGCTTCACGTCTCCGTGTCAGAGAGACTGATGTCATCAAGAGCGACAAGGACGCAGTGGAGAGCTTCTTGTTCTTTGAGAAGTTATGGTGCTTCTTCTCATGCGTCAGCTCGTGAGCTGGAGACTCCTTGTTACAGTTCTTATCGGTGTAGTCGATCTTTCCCGAACCACTGGAGTCATTTTTGCCCTTCCTCAGCTTGGGACAGTTCACTCGAATGTTGTTGGGGCCACCACATTTGAAGCAAGTGATCATGCCACCTCTCTTTCACTCTCACCCTCTTGTATGGATGAGAGAATTTGTGAACCAAAAGAGCAAGCTCAGTTTCTGGAAATTTTTTCAGTTGTTTATCGCTTAGCTCACAAAGGGCAGAGATTGAGAATACAGTAGAAAGATCAAAAGAAGATCCAGTAGGATCAGTGGCTAAGGCCATCGACTGAGATTTTGTTTTGTAAGAGACAACATCGATCTCATGAGTCTTGAGTTGGAAGTAAAGCCCGTCAAGACTTAGAGTCGATAAGTCCGTAGTGTTTTTGATGGTGTGATCAAGAAATATTGAGCATTGTTCGAGTCAGGGTATGTCCAACCGACTGCTCGGAGGTCGCTCAAGATCTTTGTAAAACAACCAAAGCACTCGTCAAGACTCTCACCAGTGTGTTGTTCAAATTTGTTGTATTCTCACTTGTACTGACCTGCCTCATAGTCGTGATTTGAGTAGTGCCCTCGTGGTAAGCATCGAGGGTGACCCAAATCTCGTGAGCAGATCGGATGTGAGAAATCCTATTGTACTCACTACGGCTAAGGCCCTGTATGGGAATGTTCCTTGCCTTAGCATTTGCCTCAATGTCAGCCATATTGCCGACCGTGACGTGCTCATCAGCAGGAACCTCATACGGGAGCTTCACCTTCTATCATATCAAGAAGCTGTGGGTAGTGATGTACGACTCTATTCGATACTTCCAAAATGGAAAATTCACTCCAGAAAAGATGGGAGGCTTGGAGAAATATTTGTTCCTCACCATGGCTCTCGAGACAAGTCAAGATATATGGAAGAGAAAAATAGGCTCTGATGCCAATTGAAGGATCAAGATGGCGATCAGAGGGGGGTGAATGATCCTAAAATTAATTTTATCCCCAAAGAAACCAAACCAAAACCCTTTGATATCAACAGGATTTCAGCATGAGTTCAAAAAAAATTATGAAATCTTATGATAGGTTGATCCAAACTTAATGAAATTTTGTGGACACCTTCCTATGGATGTCAGAAACCTATTCCAACCTTTGATTTCAAGAATCGACATCAAAATTTTGACCTTTTTAAAATTTATGGAAGGTCGTGCAAGAATGGGTTCAAGAATGAAAACTTTGCTCTTAGCTAGCTCGTTGGTTCTTGACAATCAAGATGATCCTAGATGGCTTCCCACAAGTCATAGAAAGCTAGAACACAAGTCAAGAATGCTCAAAAACCTAATCTTCCAAGATTGATTCTCCCAAGGGCAAAAATTGATTTCTTGTAAAGATCAACACAAGACTTGCCTAGATGATTTATATGGTCTGAAGAATACTCATCCATCAATCATTCATCCTTGGCAAAAGATCCACAAGCATTTAGAAGGAGAGGCAAATCCAAATGTACGAGAAGTAAATTACAAGAATGCAAATTGTGGAATTTAAAGACATAAAGTAAATGCAGAAAGTAATTCAAAATTGAGAGGAGATTAGATTTTCATTGCTAGAAGGGAGGTTTACAAAGCCTCATAAACAAGTGGGCAAAGCTCAAAGGAGCACAAAAACCTCAAAACCATCAAGAGAGGAAGGCTACCCCTACCCCTCTATTTGTACTACTCTTGAATCATCCTTCACCCTTGGAAGAGTTCCTTCTTCCCTAAGGATCACTATCAAGGGTTAGAATTGACTCACTCACTCATACATAGGCTAACCCGAAACCCAACAACATAACGGGTTTTGCATACTTTTTAAAGGATACTAACTAGACCCACTACTCTATCGCTGAAATCGCGATCCAACGGCCATCCTTGATCCGAGCAGGTCCTAGTTAGCATCTCATCCATTTCTTGTCTTATAGGATCGCAGCGACTCCGTCTCCGATCATCTTCCAACGATCTTCGACTATTTGGACCTCCGGCATGCCTCGCCTAGTCCTGATCATCCTTCGCCTCACCATGACCTAGCACCATCGCCCTGCAACCATCAAAAACAAGGAAAAACCATCATATAGCAATATCCAAACAAATCTTACTCAATTTAAAATTCAAACTTTGATTTCGCTCATAAGGTCGGTGCTACCGCTTCTTGAAGTCGGTAGTGCCGCTTTTGCCAGCACTACTGCCGCAGCAAGGCTAGTAGTGCCACTTCCCTGGAAAACTCAATGAATCCCTTCTCTGAATCGACTAAGAGCTGTGATGCACCCGCGAGCTTTTGTACTTCTCTCAGCGTCCACGAAGGATGCATTTGGTCGATAGCCTCAATTTTGCGCGGGTTGACCTCGATGCCTCGATTGGACACTAGGAAACCAAGAAGCTTGCTGGAAAAGACACCAGACGTGAAATTCTCGGGGTTAGGCATCATTTGATACTTCCTGAGGTTGTCAAATGTTTCCTTGAGGTCACTGATTAAGGTGCTCCCGGTTTTCGATTTAACCACGATATCATCGACGTGTGCTTTTACATTGTGCCTGAATTGGGACTTCAAGCATTTTTGAATATAGCGTTGATACGTAGCACCGGTACACTTTAAACCAAAAGGCATCTTAATATAACAGAATACCCCAAAAGGAGTAAAAAAGCAGTTTTCTCCTCATCTTCTATGGACATACTAATTTGGTGATACCCCAAATAGGTATCTAGAAAACTTAGCAGTTCACAGCCTACAATAGAGTTCATTATTTGGTCGATGCGAGGGAGAAGAAAAGGATCCTTAGGGTAGGTTTTATTGAGATCGGTGTAGTCGATGCACATCCTCTACATGCCATTGGGCTTCTTGATGAGGATAGGGTTCGCTAGCCATGTCGGGTGACAGACCTCTCAAATAAAGCCAACCTTCAGGTGTTTGCCGACCTCCTCTTGTATGGCCTGCTTTCCATCTTTCGCGAATCTACGCTACTTCTGCACCACAGGTTTGGCACTTGGTTCCACAACTAGTCGATGATCGATCACCTCCTTGGGGACCTTGGGCATGTCAGACGGTTGCCATGCAAACACATCACGGTTTGCCTGAAGAAAGGTGATGAGTTCAAGTTCCTATTTGGGGTCAAGGTTGGCACACACCTTGATCGCCTTGGGAGGCTCCGACGGGTCTAAGGGCACCGTTCTAACACCTCCGTTGGTCTTCTTGTCCTTCTTGCCAATGCTGACCTGGTCCTTAGCGGCACTGTTGGACACAGGAGCCTGATCGCTACTTTTGGATTTTTGGTACTCAGCTCCCTTGTTGTCAACATTGGTTGCCAATCTGCAGAGGTGCTCATCCATCTCTAGGCTCTTCCTGTGACACCTAACTGTAGCACGCTGTCCCTCTTGATTGTAAGGACTCCCTTTGGCGCTGACATCTTGACGGTCTATTACGCGTAGTGCACCACTACCATGAATTTGGCTAGCATTGGGTGGCCTAGAATCACATTATAGGTGGTCTTGAAATCTGCCACATCAAAGAGGATCTTTTCGGTATGAAAATTGTCTAGCATGCCAAACGTGACCGGCAACTTGATTTGGCCAAGTGTTATTGATGATGATCATGGAGTTATGTCATGGAACGGCTCAGCTATGATCTTTATTTCTGTCTAGGGGATTCCCATGTTCTCTAGCGTTTTCACGAAGATAAGGTTTAACGAGCTACTTCCATCGACCAAGGTTTGAGCAACCTTAACATTGACGATGGTGGGCTCGACCACCACGGGCTATCACCCTGGATGTGGAACCACAGCTAGGTGATCTGTTTGGTCGAAGGTGACCGGTACTTCTGACCAGTTGAGAAATCTGGGAAGAGCTGGTGTGGTTAGGTTGACCTCTCTTTCCACTGCCTTGTACTATCTTTCTGACTCGTACATGGCAGATCCCTAAAAAAGTGACCCAGCTTGTGATCAACCCCGCGATATTCTGGCTCATCATCCTTAGACATTTCTTTGGCTTGCTCAATTCCGCACTCGGCGAGGGTGGCCTTGAGTTTCTCTTGGACCTTCTTACTGATCACTAGCATTCATCAAAGTTGTGTTTGTCCGTATGATGGACTGGGCAGTATTTGTTCCCTCCACGGCTTCGGTCTTTATTGTCACCAATATTGTCCGCCTTGCCCCTTTCGACCGTGGCTATACTTGTCTACCAACTCGAAGAGTTCGTTCCTTAGTGGTTCTGATCTTTCGAGTAGTAAGCTTTCCCTTCAACTCTCTATCCTTGACACCATTCTTAAAGGCCACTATGATCACTTCATCTGAGATGTTAGGTATCAAGTTGCGCTTGTCACTAAAGCGTCGGATGAAGTTGCGCAATGACTCTCCTTACTTCTATATCACCCAATGCAAGTCGTTGTGCGTTCCAGGGTGTTTGTACGTACCCTAAAAATTTGGCAATGATCTAGATCCGCAACTTCACCCATGATAATATCAATTGAGGTTGGAAGTTGAGTAACTAGGATCTTACTGCACCATCCAGGGTGGTAAGCAGGTAGTTGGCCATCACCGTCTCATTTCCTCCTATAGACCTCATGACTGTAGTGTAGATCTGCAGCCATTCGACAGGATTGATTTTGACTGAGTAGTTCTTGATAGGGCCTGGCTTGAACTTGTCCAGCCATCTGACTGTGAGTAGTTTAGGAGTTAACTCTTTGTGCCTGATAGTACCACCTTGCTTGTGGAGGGGAGAGAATACCACCTTAAAAGGGAGAGCAACCCTCCCCCCATCAGGCTAGTCTTTTGGGGGCCACATGGGACTCTTATGGCCTGGCTATGGCAGCCAAGGTGTGTATTCCCTTGTTGGGCCAAGGCCCATGCCCCTGGGCCAGTTGGGCAGTCCGCTCGCCGGGCGAGGCACGTGCTCCATACGGCTAGGCCACGAAGGGCACGTTGCTTACCCGAGAAGGATGCATCAGTTGGTATCAGAGCTAGGTCCCGAAACAAGAGGGTGGGAATGATAGTACCACCTTGCTTGTGGAGGGGAGAGAATAACACCTTAAAAGGAGAGCAACCTCCCCCATCGGGCTAGTCTTTGGGGCCACATGGGACTCTTATGGCACTGCTATGGTAGCCAAGGTGTGTATTCCTCGTTGGGCCAAGGCCCACGCCCACTGGCGATTAGGCGATCCGCTTGCCAGCGAGGCACGTCGCGCCGTCATTTGGGCTACTGAAGGGCATGTTATGCACCCGGAGGATGCATCACCAGAGCAGTTCTTTGGTACCATCTCACGATAGTCATTGAGCAGCGAGATTGGTGGTGGCTAGCTCTAGCCATCGTGCCTCCAGGACAACTCATTCCATCCTCCACCAGAGACGCCCTAGGGATCTACGAGACTGTATTCCTCATGATCGATGAGATTTATGTGTTGTCCTTCGTGATCAAAAGGAAGAACGTGACCGTGAAGACGGTGAGCGATGAGAAAATGACTCCCCAATCTCTCGTGTACCGGGCCCTACAAGGCGAATCTCCGCCCTCAAGGGGCCGCTCGCTAGCATGATGCAGGTCACCTCCTTGATAAGAAGCACTGCTAATGTCCATGATGGGCAACCCCTGAGGACATCGATGAGGGGTGCTGATAGTACCACCTTGCTTGTGGAGGGGAGAGAATACCACCTTAAAAGGGAGAGCAACCCTCCCCCATCTGGCTAGTCTTTTGGGGGCCACATGGAACTCTTATGGCCTGGCTATGGTAGCCAAGGTGTGTATTCCCTCGTTGGGCCAAGGCCCACGCCCTTGGGCCAGTTGGGAAGTCCGCTCGCCGGGCGAGGCATGGGCGCCATACGGCTGGGCCGCGAAGGGCACGTTGCGCACCCGGGAGGGATGCATCAGTTGGTATCAGAGCTAGGTCCCGAAACAAGAGGGTGGGAATGATAGTACCACCTTGCTTGTAGAGGGGAGAGAATTCCACCTTAAAAGGGAGAGCAACCCTCCCCCCATCAGGCTAGTCTTTTGGGGGCCACATGGGACTCTTATGGCCTGGCTATGGTAGCCAAGGTGTGTATTCCCTCGTTGGGCCAAGGCCCACGCCCCTGGGCCAGTTGGTTAGTCCGCTCGTCGGGCGAGGCACGTGCGCCATACGGCTGGGCCGCGAAGGGCACGTTGCGCACCCAGGAGGGATGCACCAGCTACCCCGGTGGTAGTGAGGGCGGTGCTGGTGGCGGAGAGGGAAGACGTCCAGAGACCAGTCTACTACATCAGCAAAGTGCTATCCAACGCGGAGACTAGATATCCGCAAGCCCAGAAGGTGCTTTATGCTGTTCTGGTGACGTCCTGGAAGCTTCAACACTACATCCGGGGACGGGAGATCACGGTGGTCACAGCCTACCCACTTCGATAGATACTCCACAACCGAGAAGCCGAAGGTAGCGTCGCCAAGTGGTCGGTGGAGCTAGGCGAGTTCTGCCTCAAGTTCCACCGGCGCACTGCCATCAAAAGTCAGAGGTTGGCCGAGTTCTTCACCGAGTGGACTCCCTCCACTCCTGAAGCTTAAGGAGCACCCGCGCTCCCCCCGTGGACCCTATTCTTCGATGGCTCATTCCGGGTCGAGGGTGCGGGGGCTGGGTTTGTCCTAGTCTCCCCGACGGCCGCCTATTTGGCGGAAGTCAGAAGGATGTTGCGCCACTTCGACGGGCTGGGGTACATCCATATCCCCCAGCATGACAATCATTTGGCGGATGAGCTTTCGCAGCTCACCTTGTCAAAGGCTTCTGTTCCGATTGGAGTCTTCGAAGAAAGGCTTGCCCAAACCGTCCATCGCTGCCCCCAACTCCGGCGGGGCCGATGGCGTTATTATTCCAGTCCACCCCTCCAAAAGGAGTCTCACGAGACTGTCTATCGCTTCCCCGGTCTTCGGCGGGGACGATAGTGCCCGACAGTCTATTGTCACCCTGGTCAACGGCGGGGCCAATGACGGGTCGGTTCCGGTCCAAGTCTTCGAAAGAAGGTTTGCGCGACCGTCCATTGCAACCCCCAACTCCGGCAGGGCCAATGGTGCGGCTGTTCCATCCTCCAATTCCGGGCAGGGAAGTACCGCACATGTCTCGGTTCCCAGGTCAAGCGGGACCGACGACGTGGCTGCCACGTCCCTTGATCTCGTGAGGGGAGTTGACGCATCCGTCTCGGCCCCCAACTCCAACGGGGCCGACGATGCGGCTGCCATATCCCCCAGTCCTACGCGGGGAGTCAACGCACCCATCTCGGCCCCCAACTCCAGCGGGGTCGACGACGTGGTTGTTATATCCCCCGGTTCCGGGAGGCGGAATGGTAACACCGCCAAGGCGGTATTGGTGGAAACGCCCGGCTAGGCAGAGTATCCGGGCGATCACCACGTGATCACCACACTTGGTCGGGGAGGTCAGTGGATGGATCCTATCCTAGCCTTCCCGTGTGATCAAGTGATCCTCGATGATGATGCTTCAGCTGAGAGAATTGCACGCATGGCCAAGTGCTATACTCTGATAGGTGGGGACCTATCTCGCCAGATTAGAAACAAAATGCTCCTGAAGTGCATCACTCGGGAAGCAGGCAGCAAACTACTCTCTGATATCCATGGGGGCATGTGCGGGAGCCATATGTCCAGTCGGACACTAGTCAGTAAAGCTTACTGCTAGGGATTCTATTGGCCTACTGCCTTCCAGGATACTTGCGAGCTAGTAAGGAGTTGCGAGGCGTGCCAATTCCACGCCAAGCAGACCCACCTTCTTGTTGAGGAACGCGGTATACTACGCTAGCACAAATTAAAATTTCTACCGCATAACCAGAAAGCTACTCGCAAGAAGGGGATCATATTTCTCACCACATTGATAACACAACCAATGCATTCGATGATAATCACCAATTTGCTTTGCCTTCCACAGATCACTGTAACATTCCGTTTTTCAAGTTCTTGAACTCGAATTTCAAAATCCGAACCCCTGAAAATTTTCTCGAATTAAGTCCAGCTTAAATTGAAATTTTCAAAGTCAACAAGGATTTAAATGGATTAATCTACACCTCAAATTAATTATTTATTATTTTTATTGTGTTCCTTGTGCTTCATTTGATTTTTCTGAATTTTTGGGGATTTTTCTGAATTTATTTGCTATTTATTTGGATTTATTGAAGTCTATTCGGATTTCTCTGATTTTCTTAATTCCTAAACCCTTTAAATACTTTTGGGCCGAAATTACTATTCATCCAGCCCACTAATCTCTCCCGCCCAACAAAAACCCTAATCTTCCTTCAATCCTCACCGTGGATCGTCGATCCAACGGTTGGAAATTTCGCCGCCTCTCCACAGGAAAACCCTAACCCTACCACCCTGACTCCATCACCGTCGATCAGCGAATCAACGGCCTGATGCGCGCCACGTCGCCCCAGCTCAGCGCCGCCGCCCGTAACCTGCGCCGTACAGACCGCCTTCGACTTCCGTGTCGTTTTGCGCATCCCTAGGCTATATAAGCTCCTGAAGCCGCCGCCCCTAGGTTCGCCACTCCGCGCCGCTCATTCCCCCTCTTCTCTCACCGGCGGAGACGCGGTGTGGAAGCTACTAGCTCTCGCCGAAGTTGGCTGTCGGAACCGAGGTCCTCCACCGCCATCTTCTCCTTGCACGGTGAGTCTCCGGCCGAGTTTTTGGTACCGCTAAACTCACCTTCTCGCACTCTACCAGATCCGCTAATTCTTCTTCTCAAACCATTGCTGCAGCACCGTTTCCGCGCCGTCTTCCCCAGCTCCGGCGTGTTTGCGGCGCTGCCTCACCGTCGAACTCCTCCAGCCGCCCGTGACCGTCGGATCGGCGACCAACGGCCAGATCCGCGCCAAGAGCTCTTCGGTAAGCCCTCCCCGAACCGACCGCCTCGTCATTTGCCGTGTGTCGCCCCGTGTCGCCAGGTGTATGCCATGTAGGCGCCACTTCATCGCCATAGATCTATTTGTCCGCCACGTCTGTGTCAACTCAGCCCTAGCAGCTTGCGTGGTAGCCCTGTGTCCGACACGTCATCGCCACGTAGGCCCTAGCTGCCTCGTTGTTACCAGATGTACGCCAAGTCATGCCACGTCCCTGCCACGGGTGCCCTAGTGCCCACGTGTCTGCCACGTCCGTGCCACGTGTGCCCTCGTGCACATGTGTACGCATTGTCACTGCCACGTATGCGCCATGTGTCCGACGCGTCACGCCATGTCATTCCATGTTATTTTCGGTGCACCGAGTTCATGCGGGCCGAGTCTATGACTCGTGGGACCCATTTGTCAGCCGCATGATTTTATTCATCTTTTTCTTGATTTAACTCCGAATTTCCGAATTAACAGCCAATCCGAGCCCGACACATGTCACCTTTTAATATTTTTCTGATTTTCCTTCCATTTAAACTTCGGAAGCCCCGTTCTCCTCCGTTCGAACTCCGATTCGAACGATTCAAATTTCTAAATTCATCTAAAATCAATATCTATCTGTTGGTGTTATTTTTATGAATTTTTGGATTTTATTTTTTTTTCTGTTTTATTTATTTCTTGCCTCGATTCGCGTGTTTCGCGTGTAGACGACGCATCGGTTGAGCGAGAGGAGCATCCAGCGGAGGTAGCAGCAGCGGGAGAGGGTGAAGGCAAGTCTCCTTGACCATGTTGAACCCAAGTTTATGAAATGCTATTTTGTTTTTAATTATTGCATGCATATATTTTGCATATCGTACTTTAATGCCATTTTAATGCTTAGCTATATTCCAATTTTGTTATGCCACATTGACATTCAACTTGACAACCTTTGACACCTTAGGAAAACTAATTACTGTAACTAATGGTAATCATTTTGATTATGAGACGGTAGAAAATGCTTAGCCATGCTTAATCACGCTTGGTACCTTACCATTATGGAAATGATTTCATTCTTGATTCAAAATGAATTGTGGAAATTATGGCAATTGGTGTTGCTTGTATGAATTTGAAATTAAAAGTGAAAATGATTTAGACCGGGCGGATTGGTTGAATGGCGGGTGCGGGATGCACAAAATTTTGAATGTGAATGTCCGCCTAGTCAATTAAGGACCGGTCGTGTGTTACCTTGGGCCATGCTATACAAGACAACCACATGTCTATATGGGTACGACTGGCTAAGTAATTTGCATGTATCGTTATTTGACTTCGCCAAAGGTCATGCGAGTTTGTCAGATGACACTTGCAAGGCGCAAGGGGGGCTGTGAGAGCTAAACCTTAGCGGTGAAGTCGGTAGCGGTATATGCATTGTAAAGGCCTTGTCATGATCTCCTGCCAAAGACACCAAAGGAAGTGTGTCAATAGCTTGGCGCAAAGGGTTGATCATGTCGTGTGGGTAAAGTGTACCAGCTCTGCAGAGTCTTAAAAACTACTTGAGTAGCCGTGCCTACGGATAAGGGCAAGCGTGGAACGCTTTCACATAGTAGATTTTCTGGTTTTTGGTTTTAAAATGGAAAATGATGGATTTGGTTTAAAATGAAAAAATGTGGTTGGGAATCCGTGAGCGGCTGGAGCTCCCGGATTTTGTTTGGCGGCTAGAGCCAACCAGGTAGTTGGAACCTGGAAAATTGTTATACTTCAAGTTTAATTATTTATGCTAATTACATTTTGTTAAATGCTGTTTTATGAAATTATTACTTGTATTTAAATTTCAATTTCGCTTTATGCAAATGAACCCTATATGCTTCCTTTGTTCAAGCCATGCATTTAGTTATTGCATTATGTTTCCGAGACTTGCGAGTATGTTGCATACTCACCCTCGCTTTTTATTGCGGGGGCTGCTTATTCCATAAAGCAGATGAGGAGATCAGAGCAGGCATTCCACCGTTCGACATTTGTGCTGGAGACTTTGAGGAGGAGGACGACTCGATCTTCTAGGGAGCGCACCCCAGTCGGTTGCCTGTGGGCTAACTGATTGGCTCTTTTTGTTCTACATTTCCGCTGCTACTTTTACACTTAAGCCGTAAGGCTCCATACTTGTAATAATGTGATGATGTTGTTACACTCTTTTGCTTAATACTGTTATGAACTTTATGATATGTCTGTGTTATCATCATCAGATATCTTTGTGTGCGCTTAGCTGCTCTCGGACTAGCGGTTGAAACACAGGAGGGGTCGGATTTGGTAATCCGGGTCCCCACAGAGGTGGTATCAGAGCCATATCGACTGTAGGTCGCAACCCTAGATAGAATGGTCGTTAGAATTTCAAAATTATTTTTGAAATCAAACCAACAAATTGATAGTTAATAGTTTGTCTCCTCTCTTACCTTATTCTTAGGTTCTGACCTCTTTCCTCTTCTGAACATTATTTTGAAATTTAAATTTGATCTTATCTCCAGAAATATCCCTAAGTTTACGGTCTTCTGCAAGAATTCCAAATGAAGAAGATGACGTTCGAGATTTTACTTCATGAAGAGACAACATCACCCAACAGGAAAATGCGGAAGATTAGAATATATTAGGACCTACCATAAGATAAGCACCCTTACGTGTAGCATATTATTCCGCTTTAGTTATATAGAGCAATTTACGTTGTCGTTATGTTTCGCTACTTGAAATTGGTCTTTATTCTGAATGTCAGGACTGATTCATGTGTAAACTTAACCTCTTGGTTAAAGTTCCACAATAAGTTGTCCTTATGTGTGAACATGGAAAATTTAACCTATAGGATAACTAAGAAATTATAAAATAGTTTTATCTCTTATCTCTATAAAACTTCCACAAAGTTATCTCCTTTTCATAGAACTTCTTACCAGTGTAACCATTATGGTCATCAACCTTTCTTAAAATAAATAAAATAAAACCTCAATGAGATTAGTAATACGGTCTCCATTACTACTCTTAGCTTTGCTTGAGATCACACCATTCATATATAAACCAAGTTAAGATCTTACCACATTAGCAACACCAAACTAGCTTATGCTGCTTTAGGATAGTTAAAACTTAATGATCCAATAATAATTTCTAATCATGTTTTAAAACTCACCTCATTGCTTATCTAGATTATATACCATAAAAATGAGCTAGAACCGTAAAAGTTCTCAGACTTGAATGGAAAGCTTCAATGGTTGTTTAAATGAAAACTGAAGAATTGAAAGTCCTATTTTTCTAAAAAGAAATATAAAGAGAGTAGCATCGGTTATACATATACTCTTTTCTAATCTATAGAATTTAGTCTCCTTATTTATGTACTCGTTTCCCTTGTGTAGAACTTTCTTTCTCCACTCTTAAGTTATCCCTTTTAGAAGTATTTCTTTCCTTATTCTGTTTGCCAAAGGAAAACCATGAACAAATCTTTTGAAAAGAATTCGGGTAACAAGTCAGCAACATCATGACGTCTATATCAGCAACTTCAAGAAGATGGGGATAGCGAAGCATCACAACCTCTTCGACTTCATAGAAGCCTTGGAAGACTAACACAACAAGTGGTGCAAAAAAAAAAAAATAAATAAAAATAAATAAAAGAAACTCGTTGCCGAATAGCCTACAATAAAAGCTAGCATTATGCGAGCTGCATATTATTCTAGCGATATAGTAAACCTCTTATGCAGAAATATATATGATTCGGCAAGTAGAAGAAAAACCATAGATACCCTTCTTACATACTAAGCAAAATGTATACATATTGTTTATGTGTTATTGAAATTTTGTTGTAAATCTTTTGTATTATTTTCGGGTTACTCTCGTGAATGTTAAACCACTAGGTTGAAATTTACGATGTGCTAACCCTACCTAATAAGAAAAATTTAATTAAGGAAATTTTTAAAGAACAAAATGTTGCCGTGTAACCCAACAGAATTCCATCTAAGTAGCTTTACTCTAATAAATATTGTTGCAGGATGTCTGCGACACAATTCATTAATACGTCTACTAAAGTAATGAGTAATAAAAAAATAATTAAATTAGCCTTTATAATTGACCTTCAGTCCTCCCCAAATAACTCTGGTTGAGATGCAACCTTTCATTCATCTCAAATATTTTAACATACTCTATATCTCCCTTTAAATTAGCTTAGTCTTACTAATGATTCTCGGTGTAAACTACTAACACTCCTCATCTAATTCGTGAAACCCCGCAAGACATTCCACTGCCAAGAAATGGTAATCCTACCATAGTTCAACCAAATTCGTTGTATTTAGCTAGAGCACTTCTTTTCCACATAGCAATCGTCATAACTCTCCACTTTCTCAATGTTCACAAAAAAAATGTTAGAATCTGTAACCATGGGGTAAATGCTCACCATAATTGAACAAATCACCAAATGCACACCTTTTTGTTCTAAAAACTCGCACAAGATATTTCTAATATTGGTGCAGCTTCTATCAGAAAAGGAAATGGTTTAAACTAGAAACCTACTTCTATATCTTGTTTGATACCTACACATTGTTCTTTGAAGTATTGTCAACCCAGTCAGTCCGAAGTTCGTGCTTGCACTTGCTATGGAGAAATAGGTCATGTTGTTGATGAGGGTGCAATCAATTGCTCCGGCTGTGAAGGAAATCATTCTCCTAGAAACTATCCTGTAAGCAATATCGCTTGTTACCCTTGTGAATGTCAAGATTATTGTCCAATTCAATGCCCCTCGATCCGATAGTCGCCAATACAATTTTGCTCAAGATTTGGTGATCAAAAGAGGAAGAAAATCAGCCACACAAGAAATATCACTTAAGGAATTATAGAAATAACACTTGATCCTAACTACCTTCACTAAGAAAGTAGTAAATGGTAATCTCCAATGGCATGTTCCTTGTCTGGTAAAGAAAGTCATTAGGCTAAAGAATGTTCTGAGAAACAACAAATTGAAACTCACAAGATAATATTAAGTATATAAATAACTGAACATAACTTCATGAGAAAAGCGTGAATGCTTCAACTGTCACGAAAAGAACCAAATTCCTAAACGATGTCCACAAGCTGAACAAATATCTCCTATAGTCGTAGACATACCAAGAATTTCAGCAGTCAAGTTTATAACTCCAAGAATAGAAGAAATAAAATTTGAAGCAGTTCACCCAAAGAAGCAGATAAAGAAAAGGGCGATTGAACGAAGATGCTTGTCCTAGAAGAATTCTGCTCAACTTTATCCTCAATCTCAATTGTCATCTATTCATCTTTCTAATAACACCAATGAATAATTGTCTGAAAAAAAATCGGAAAGTCAATATTATTTGCCTTTGCTATGGTAAACATAAGTATTATGCCAATTGTTGCCTAAAGCAAGAAGCAAACTCCACCTCATTCTCAACCCCGACAAGCTACGCAACATTCTCTAAGGCAACCTCAAGAATTTGAAGACAAACACTCCCTTAGACATATATCAATCCAACTCAAAATGTTAATCCAATCATTCGTGGCATTCACCTACAGCATGAATTCGCGGAAGAAGTTTATGACCTGCCAGGCGTAGTGCTAGGTATGATACTTATGTATTTGAACCTTGCCAGGGTATAAGTTTAATTTTAAAATCAACTCTTTGATCCTAGTCACTTCCTGATCATCTATTTTATATCATTAGCAAACAACCTTTCTGTTGTTTCAAATAAAATGGGTAATGTCACTTGTATCAACCGAGAAGAACTTGAATACTTCGCCAACACGTACCCAAGAAGAATTTTACTTCACCTCGACAAGGAAAACATCAATAATTTCCAAGCTATCTCAAAGACCTAGAAAACATCAAGTGTCTAGAACAACCCCTGCCTCGATATCAGGCTCTGAACGTAAACATCTTTCTTATGTGATTGTACCCGGCACTTGTTGTGGTATTGAGTACGTCCCTTGTGTATTCAATTCCTGCAATCAATCTTTTGAGTCTATACATTTTAGTCCTTCATAGTTTTCAAAACCAAAGAAAATGAAAACCCTTTGTTTACCAAAGTGAGCAAACAAGTTAAATCACCATGAATCATCTTATAATCCTCTTACCACAACCCAATACTTGAATTATCTATACATGTTTTCCAATTTAAAGCCAACTCGAAATGACATTTATTCTCAGCTCCTTTCGTCGGCTAACGATGATTTATACAGATCAACCATTGTATTCAAATACCTTTCTTGATATTAAACATTCAGTCTTTCCCAAATGAGAGTAATGACAATGCATCTTTTCTTTCACCTCAAATATTCTAATCATACCACATACCACTATATAAATTAGATTATTAACAATGCTAGTTATTTAAACAAAAGAGACATGTAGAAAGTATTAGTATCTCTCATCTGCTTACCTAAAATTAAAATAGAAGTCTTCTCTATTTGCCGCACATCAACTAGGAATCACAAGACGAAAATCCAGTGGAGCAATCATCCGGAAGAGGAAGCCGCCTGGGAGCATGAGGAGGATCTTCGAGCGGACTACCCCAACCTTTTTCCCCAGTTAGTTCCAAATCTCGGGGTCGAGATTTCTTGTTAGGGGGTAGGTTTGTAACATTCCGTTTTTCAAGTTCTTGAACTCGAATTTCAAAATCCGAACCCCTGAAAATTTTCTCGAATTAAGTCCAGCTTAAATTGAAATTTTCAAAGTCAACAAGGATTTAAATGGATTAATCTACACCTCAAATTAATTATTTATTATTTTTATTGTGTTCCTTGTGCTTCATTTGATTTTTCTGAATTTTTGGGGATTTTTCTGAATTTATTTGCTATTTATTTGGATTTATTGAAGTCTATTCGGATTTCTCTGATTTTCTTAATTCCTAAACCCTTTAAATACTTTTGGGCCGAAATTACTATTCATCCGGCCCACTAATCTCTCCCGCCCAACAAAAACCCTAATCTTCCTTCAATCCTCACCGTGGATCGTCGATCCAACGGTTGGAAATTCATAGCCTCTCCCACAGAAAACCCTAACCCTACCACCTGACTCCATCACCGTCGATCAATGAATCAACGGCTTCGATGCGCCCGTCGTCAGCTTCAAATTGCATGCCACCAGAACCTCTTGCAGACAGACCGCCTTCGACTTCCGTGTCGTTTTGCGCATCCCTAGGCTATATAAGCTCCTGTAGCCGCCGCCCCTAGGTTCGCCACTCCGCGCCGCTCATTCCCCCTCTTCTCTCACCGGCGGAGACGCGGTGTGGAAGCTACTAGCTCTCGCCGAAGTTGGCTGTCGGAACCGAGGTCCTCCACCGCCATCTTCTCCTTGCACGGTGAGTCTCCGGCCGAGTTTTTGGTACCGCTAAACTCACCTTCTCGCACTCTACCAGATCCGCTAATTCTTCTTCTCAAACCATTGCTGCAGCGCCGTTTCCGCGCCGTCTTCCCCAGCTCTGGCGTGTTTGCGGCGCTGCCTCACCGTCGAACTCCTCCAGCCGCCCGTGACCGTCGGATCGGCGACCAACGGCCAGATCCGCGCCAAGAGCTCTTCGGTAAGCCCTCCCCGAACCGACCGCCTCGTCATTTGCCGTGTGTCGCCCCGTGTCGCCAGGTGTATGCCATGTAGGCGCCACTTCATCGCCATAGATCTATTTGTCCGCCACGTCTGTGTCAACTCAGCCCTAGCAGCTTGCGTGGTAGCCCTGTGTCCGACACGTCATCGCCACGTAGGCCCTAGCTGCCTCGTTGTTACCAGATGTACGCCAAGTCATGCCACGTCCCTGCCACGGGTGCCCTAGTGCCCACGTGTCTGCCACGTCCGTGCCACGTGTGCCCTCGTGCACATGTGTACGCATTGTCACTGCCACGTATGCGCCATGTGTCCGACGCGTCACGCCATGTCATTCCATGTTATTTTCGGTGCACCGAGTTCATGCGGGCCGAGTCTATGACTCGTGGGACCCATTTGTCAGCCGCATGATTTTATTCATCTTTTTCTTGATTTAACTCCGAATTTCCGAATTAACAGCCAATCCGAGCCCGACACATGTCACCTTTTAATATTTTTCTGATTTTCCTTCCATTTAAACTTCGGAAGCCCCGTTCTCCTCCGTTCGAACTCCGATTCGAACGATTCAAATTTCTAAATTCATCTAAAATCAATATCTATCTGTTGGTGTTATTTTTATGAATTTTTGGATTTTATTTTTTTTTCTGTTTTATTTATTTCTTGCCTCGATTCGCGTGTTTCGCGTGTAGACGACGCATCGGTTGAGCGAGAGGAGCATCCAGCGGAGGTAGCAGCAGCGGGAGAGGGTGAAGGCAAGTCTCCTTGACCATGTTGAACCCAAGTTTATGAAATGCTATTTTGTTTTTAATTATTGCATGCATATATTTTGCATATCGTACTTTAATGCCATTTTAATGCTTAGCTATATTCCAATTTTGTTATGCCACATTGACATTCAACTTGACAACCTTTGACACCTTAGGAAAACTAATTACTGTAACTAATGGTAATCATTTTGATTATGGGACGGTAGAAAAATGCTTAGCCATGCTTAATCACGTCGGTACCTTACCATTATGGAAATGATTTCATTCTTGATTCAAAATGAATTGTGGAAATTATGGCAATTGGTGTTGCCGGTATGAATTTGAAATTAAAAGTGAAAAATGATTTAGACCGGGCGGATTGGTTGAATGGCGGTGCGGGATGCACAAAATTTTGAATGTGAATGTCCGCCTAGTCAATTAAGGACCGGTCGTGTGTTACCTTGGGCCATGCTATACAAGACAACCACATGTCTATATGGGTACGACTGCTAAGTAATTTGCATGTATCGTTATTTGACTTCGCGATTAAGGTCATGCGAGTTTGTCGAGATGACACTTGCAAGGCGCAAGGGGGCTTGTGAGAGCGAAACCTTAGCGGGTGAAGTCGGTAGCGGTATATGCATTGTAAAGGCCTTGTCATGATCTCCTGCCAAAGACACCAAAGGAAGTGTGTCAATAGCTTGGCGCAAAGGGTTGATCATGTCGTGTGGGTAAAGTGTACCACTCTGCAGAGTCTTAAAACTACTTGAGTAGCCGTGTTTACGGATAAGGGCAAGCGTGAATGCTTTCACATAGTAGATTTTCTGGTTTTTGGTTTTAAAATGGAAAATGATGGATTTGGTTTAAAATGAAAAAATGTGGTTGGGAATCCGTGAGCGGCTGGAGCTCCCGGATTTTGTTTGGCGGCTAGAGCCAACCAGGTAGTTGGAACCTGGAAAATTGTTATACTTCAAGTTTAATTATTTATGCTAATTACATTTTGTTAAATGTCTGTTTTATGAAATTATTACTTGTATTTAAATTTCAATTTCGCTTTATGCAAATGAACCCTATATGCTTCCTTTGTTCAAGCCATGCATTTAGTTATTGCATTATGTTTCTGAGACTTGCGAGTATGTTGCATACTCACCCTCGCTTTTTATTGCGGGGGCTGCTTATTCCATAAAGCAGATGAGGAGATCAGAGCAGGCATTCCACCGTTCGACATTTGTGCTGGAGACTTTGAGGAGGAGGACGACTCGATCTTCTAGGGAGCGCACCCCAGTCGGTTGCCTGTGGGCTAACTGATTGGCTCTTTTTGTTCTACATTTCCGCTGCTATTTTTACACTTAAGCCGTAAGGCTCCATACTTGTAATAATGTGATGATGTTGTTACACTCTTTTGCTTAATACTGTTATGAACTTTATGATATGTCTGTGTTATCATCATCAGATGTCAGGTGCGCTTAGTCGTTCTCGGACTAGCGTGGTTGAAACACAGGAGGGGTCGGATTTGGTAATCCGGGTCCCCACAATCACCCTGGCCGATCTTCCCTGAATTGGTTGCATTCTCAATCTTCCTCTGCACCTCGCCCATCTTGCCCATGCCCATTTTAACCTTCCATCTTTTACTTCTATCCAGAATGTCTTGCTGTACGCGAGCTAGAAGAGCGGCTCGATCCACAGTTTCAGGTAACTGTCCCTGAACCATGCTTGCAACTCAGGCTTCAGTCCTCTCACAAAATGTGAGACAAAAAATTCCTCTCCATAATAGGGTTTATGAAACAACACCTCATACATTAACTCTTCAAATTGATTCTGGTAGTCGATCAGAGTACCGGTTTGTTTGATGTCTACCAATTCTCCTAAGAGCCTCCGATGATCGAACATCCCAAATTTCAACTCTACTGCTTGGATAAACTGGTCCCATCCCCCAAGTTCACCACGGAGTTTATACGTTTGGAGCCATCTAGCAGATGTGCCCTCCATATGTAATGTTGCCGCTGTCACCCACAACACCTCTGGTATGTTAAACAACTTAAAGTAATCTACACATTTATCACGCCACAACCGGGGACTTTCTCCACTGAATTTGGGAAACGACATCTTGGGTAAATAATTCCTTCCCGAACCTCCAGAATCCCTAGTTGGGCGAGTACTTAAACCTAGTGTTTCCTGCTGGCCATTAGTCGAATAGTTTGTTCGTAATCCTTCGGAAGACGTCAGTAATTCATCCTCACCTTGTGCCCATGCTTCCGGTAGTGCTGGAGTGAATAAGATCTTCCCATTTGTAGACGGAAACTCCTCTCCACTCCGATTTCTCTCCATCATCTGCGGTGCTGGAGTGAACAAGACCTTACCGTTTGTCGATGGAAACTCCTCTCCACCACCCGCTCTGTTGCGAGGTGAGAAATGTGGACAGGTCTTGGATTTGTCATTTTAGCATTTCTGGTAACTATGGTCTACCATGATCTGATTGTTTGCACTTGAAAGGAGTTCTTAATAGGCATTTGTCGGTTTTGTTTGCAGATTTATCAGTCATTGAATATATATTTTCTATGATCATATGAAAATTGTGTGAAATATGCTTAATTCAGCTAAGAATTTTATCTTGGTAATCTATTGTACTACAAAAATGTTCTGCAAATTTAAGACGTGGTTGGGTTAGGTGTACTCCCTTTGTTTCTTGGTATCGTCAACCTTGAGGATTTGTTTGTACCATACTTTAATAAATTTTCCTGATGTTAAACACTTTACCCTAGCAAGTTGTCTTCATTTGCAGTGTGATTGTAGAAGCACTCAAGTTGGACAGTTTGTAGAAGCTTTATTCATCATCGAGCCAACTCTCCAAGAGTTGTGAGTTAAAAAACCCTTGCAAGATCTATTATTGAACTTATTGATATACCCATCCGGGTCGCTTTCTTGATCGGTTGCCACACATTACTTGTTTGTGTAGGTCGGTGAAGAAGTAGAGCGTCGTTAGCCAAATTGGGTCCCGCATGACTCGGCTAGAATTCAAGGAAGGTACAAGATCATGCAACTTGTTCTTTCTTGTTGCACTTGTGTATGCATTTTTATTACGCTAGAATGTCTCCAGTTGGTTTGAGAGATTGATATATATATTATAACCGCAAATGTTTTTTGTCTGCCGAGTGGATGTCGATTTACTAGAGAGGTCATGCCAAATTTTGTACATTTCGGTGACTTCGTAATGATTAATTCGCTTGAAGTTATTTCATCTCATTTTATATTCATTTGCATATGGTATATATATTTTTATTCTCTCGCTGCCGTTGTATATAACGTTAGAGTTTAGGGTTTGCGTCGAGCAAGAGAGAGCCTAGGCGTCACCGTTTCGAACGGCGCATCTCACATTTGCTTGTGAGGTGCGTGGTTCCTAATTGTCCAAACGATTTTAGACGGCCGAGAATGTTGGTTGTTGCATGGGGCCTGTGGCGTGAAATGATCGAACGTGATTTCGGCCGTATAACCTGTTGTTCTCCGACGCAATGAAGATCAGCGTGCGTTTGGAGAACGGCGGGGTTATCTTCCGAATTTCGTTCGATCAGAAGCGCGTCACAGTCGCATGCAACGCTCCATTCTGGGTGGGTTTAGAACACATCTTTCCTAATAGGGTTGTCCTTGTCACCTAAGCCACGGTAAACGCTGACATCGTTTCATTTGTTTAGCTTTGAGAATGGGTGACGATCGAAGGCGATGATGACGGATGGAGGAGTGATGGGGGCACACAAGGAATGGGGCAGATCACGGATGCTTTCTTGAAGCAAGCATTATTTGGAGGAGCTGAATATGTGTATTGCCCGTGTACCCTCTGCGAGAATAACAGCTACTACTGACAAGGATATAGTGCAATATCACATTTGCAAAAACGGGTTCATGCCTAACTATTTGGTGTGGCACCGTCATGGAGAGACCGAGGCGTGCCATTGAGTCGGACCATGGGGAGGATGACGACCGGATGGAAGAGATGCTGGATGATCTTGGCAGGGGGATTGAATTTAACTCGGGAGAGGGGTCACAGCCGGAGGAGGTTAAGGAATTCTATAGGCTACTTGACGCCTCGGATGCGAAGCTGCATGACTTGACCAATGTGACCGTCCTGCAGGCGGTTACACGGCTTATGTCGATGAAGTCGAAGTTCAACTTTTCGAACAAATGCTTCAACGCTTTGCTTGAACTTATGAATGATGTCCTTCCGCCTAACCACAAGATGCCAAAGGATTTGTACCAATCGAAAAAGTTGATGGCGGCCTCGGGATGAATTACCGTAAGATTGATGTGTGCGAGAATAATTGCATCTTTGTTCGAAGGATCATGACAAGGATACTCATTGTATGCATTGCGGTAAGTGTAGATTCGTTGAGCTGGTAGATGAGGAAGGGGTATCAGTGACTACAAAGGTCGCGACTAAACAGCTTCGGTACATGCCGATCACGGATAGGCTTAAAACGGCTGTACATGTCAAAAGAAACAGCGAAACATATGCGGTGGCACAAAGAAGGTAAACGTGAGGACCGAGACCCGGATATGATGGTGCATCCGTCTGATGGCGAGGCATGGCAGGCATTGGACCGATTCGATCATGCATTTGCAAGCGACCCTAGGAGTGTCCGTCTTGGTTTATCCACAGACGGTTTCACACCTTTCAGCACAAGCGCTATACCCTACTCTTGTTGGCCGGTCTTCATCATGCCATACAATCTTCCACCTGAGATTTGCTTGAAAGAGGGGTTCATATTCCTTGCTCTTGTCATTCCGTGTCCTAAGCATCCAGGAAGGATCTCAATGTGTTCATGCGGCCCTTAATTGACGATCCAAAAAGTTGTGGCGAGGAAAAAGGCATCTGACAGCGTTCTTTGGTAGAGAATTTACCTTCGAGCCGCATACGTGGGTCGGTCCATGATTTGTTGGCATATGGCATTTAGGCCGGCTGGTGTGTTCATGGTCGCCTGTGTTGTCCAATTTGTATGGCTGACTCTGATGCATTCAGGCTCACGCACGGTAAAAAGATTACATTCTTCGATTGCCATCGACGGTGGCTTCCGGCGAGGCACCCTTTCAGGAACGATGCCAAAACATTTCGAAAAGGAAAGAAAGTTAAAAAAGGGCCGCCGAAGCGACTCACAGGAGAGGAGATAGCTGAATGGCATAGTCGGCTTGAACGATCTACGGAAGTGGGTTTCACTAGCTATGGAAAGGAGCACAATTGGACTCATATTTCTTTTCTTTGGGAGCTGCCTAACGCGAACGCTTTGATTCTGCCGCATAACATAGATTTGATGCACCAAGAGCGCAATGTGGCAGAAAGCATCATAAGCATGGTGTTTGATGTAACCGACAAAACAAAGGATAACGTGAGTGCTAGGAAAGACATGGGTGATCATTGTGCTAGGCCGTGGCTCGAGGTTAAAGTTGGTTTAAATGGAAATGAGAGCCGGCCATGAGCTCCATACTGTGTGAAGCCAGAAGACCGTAAACAGATTTTGAGGTGGTTGAAAACTCTAAAGTTTCCTGATCGCTATGCATCTAACATAAAACGGTCAGTGAATGTCAAGACCGTAAGCTAAACGGGCTAAAGAGTCATGATTACCATATTATCATGGAAAGACTTGTTCCGGTAATGTGTCGTGGCTATTTTGATAATGAGTTGTGGAGGATGTTAGCCGAGATCAGTTACTTCTATAGGCAGATATGCGCTAAGGAAATCTCAAGACGTTGATGCGAAGTTAGAAAGGAATTCCATTGCTTGTATGCAAGTTGGAAAAAAATTTCCCACCTGTTTTTATGAATGTGATGCAACATCTGCTGGTGCATCTGCCTTGGGAAGCGATGGTTGGAGGTCTTGCGCAGTTCAGATGGATATATAGTCAGGAAAGGGAGTTGAAAAAGCTTAGAGCTACAGTGCACAACAAGGCAAGGGTAGAGGGGTGTATCGCAGAGGCTTATGCAAGTAAAGAGATCACAAACTTCTCAACAAAGTATTTCGCACTCAAGCACAACGTGAGTACCCCTACGAATCGGTACCGTGCCGCGGAAGAAGAACCGTTCTGTGAATTGAAGCTTTTTCAATGTAAGGGTCAACCTGTTGGGTCGTACACTGCACACCATGTTGAGTATGAGGAGTGGAACCTGTCCATGCTTTACATGTTCAGTAACATGGTAGAAGTTGAAAAATATTTTGAGTAAGTGACTTTCTGAATTATGTTTTCAACATTTAAGTGTAGTGTCCTTTTTAACCTGGGAATAAATGACGCAGAGTATTTGACAAAGAAAATTGGAAGTCAACTCGACAACCGACAAGTAAGCAATTGGATAACCTACGTCGTGATGGGTTGAAAGGCGGCCCAAGCTTCGTGCAATGGTTCCGTCAGCATGTAATTTGACTATTTATTCATTTTTTTAAAATGAATTGTTGTAGTAACTTAATATTAGACTAATAGTGATGCATATTGCTATATAGTGTATGCGTGATGCCTCCGTCCCTGAGGATCTCCGACAGCTCTCACATGGTGATGTGACGGCAAGGAGCTATAGTCGCTATGATGTGAACGGGTTCCGTTTTCGAATAGCAAAATTAGAAGCTAGCCGTCCACTTGCGGCCACTTCAAACAGCGGAGTAGTCACAACGTCGTCCAATTCTAGTGGTGATATATTAGACTACTACGGTGTTGTACAAAACATAATTGAGTATACCTTTGGGGGTGCCAAAGAACTGAAGGTTGTGTTTTTTGATTGCCATTGGTTCGATCCACACAACGGCACACGTCGATGACTTTGGGATGGTGGAGGTGAAGCACGTCATGGCTTCGGGCCACATCAATAACATTGTGCTTGCACATCAGGTTGAGCAGGTATACTACCTGAGCTATCCTCACCATAGCTTGAAGGCTTGGTGGGTTGTATTTAAAGTTAACCCTGAAGTATATCCTCCTGGGGATGTTTCGTATGTGCAAAGCAACGTAGAAGATGATGTGGGTGATGTATATCAAGAAGAATCTATGGGGGATTCTTTTCTTGTCTCCGACGGGGTAGGACTCGATCAATTACCTACCGATGCCACAGACGTAATAACAGATGAACCAGGCCCTTCACGGAAACGTCCTCAAAAGTCAGTAAGGATTGCACGTCTTCAAGCACGTCTCAATGAAATACGAGTCGCAGAAGCAGATTCCGACGCCGACGACTTTTGATATGTATATTTTGTAAGATGTGGTACCCAACATTAATGAAGATTTAGCTCTCAAGGTGAACATCTTGTAACATTTAGCTATAAGATTTACACTTGATATAAGTGACAACAACATTATTAGAAAGTTCCTGCACATCTATTCATTTCTGTATATCCTAAATTTATTTGTGTACTATTTTTACAAGTTATTGTTGTCTCATTCATTTTTGCAAGTTATTGAAAAATATTTGTAAACCTGTATACTAACTCTTATCAAATTTGAACAGATGAGTATGTTCAGGCATCAGGTTGACAAGTTTAAAGGCAAGTTCAGCGGGTCGTCCTCCAGAAGGTCGAGGAGCAGGGGTTCTGATGCTTAGGACTCGACGGCTGGCAGCGCCATATTTGCTGGGGCTGCGCAGATTAGATAGCGGCAGGAGCAGCTCCAGAGGTGCTTCGATGAGCAGGCACAAGAACAGGCGTGGGAGCAGCCACAGGAGGACGAGGGGTAGTTGGGGGTTGAGGACGAGGGGCAGGTGGGGGCTGAGGACGAGGGGCAGGTGGGGGTTGACGAGGTTGAGGTGGGATGTGAGGATGAGGACTTGGGTGAGGCGGACGACGAGGAGGTCGTTGGGGGTGGTGGCGGTGGGACGACAGATGCAGACGCCGAGGCCGAGGCAGCGGCAGATGCAAAGTTGGCGGTGACCTTAGAGCCAGTTGAAGAGGGCGGGTCTTCTTTGGGTACCATCAGGTATATGCGTAGTATTGGATTATCATTTAATTTCCATATTTACATTTGTAATGTCTATGAACTAATGATTTGCATTTTAGGTTTCATAAAACCGTCTCAGTTCGTCCGAGATGCAACCCGGCCGATAGGAGGTTGATAGAGCTACACGGGACCAGGTAACAGTTATATCTTTCATGTCTTTTCTTTTAGCATGAGCTAAGTGACAACTTATTGTTTTGATGCATCTTTGTCTTGTATTTTGTTGTAGGCTTTGGAAAGAGCCGGTTGGACCGGGAAGGGCCACATTACAAAGGTTAACGCCGTCTTTGAGCCCCTTGGTCGCTACTACTACCCCGGCATGGTTGAGTCGGCGAGGATAGATTTGTGGCCCTGGCTGGAAGCACTTGGCGTTGAAGGAGAACGTGGAAGGAGACGAATGAACCAAACATGTCGTATGCGATGCAGTGCAAGCCACAGGTGAGTTTGTGTTATGTATTTACTCTATTTGAGTGTTTCTTTAAATGCAAATACAATTTGACAATGCGTGATTATAAGCAGGAGAGGTTCCGGCTTGAGAACGAAGACGATTACAACACTTTGAAGAAGGCCAAAAGCATCTTCAATAGGGTGGCACAAAAGGTTGTCGGAGATTCGTTTAGCAATGCACGGATTCAAGCTGTCATCAATTTTCACAAGAGGGTGAAGAAGGTGAACATGAGAAGACCAGAGGCGAGGAGGATACACCTGACAGAACAAGAGTATCTCCAGAGCTCGGTCAATTGGATAATGAAGGACATGGAGGCTTGGAGGTGGATGTGCCGGTACTGGGCGTCGGTGGATTTTCAAGAAAAATCAAATAGAAATCGAGGGAACAGGACAAGTAGAATGGGGAAGCACAAGTATGGCGCAGATTTTACACATTGGCCTAGAAACAGCGCATGGTAAATGTCGGTATTATAATTGTTAGTGAATTTGTCACTATGTTTCTAACTTTGCACTGTAGGAGGCTGAAAGTGGGAGTACTCCCACTTTTGTGGAAGTTTACATCCGGGGGCACCGAGGCGAGGATCCACAGAACCCGGATGTTTTGTGCGATGACGGGGCTAGTGAGAGGATGGTAAGTACAAATTTTGATTGTGATGGATAGCTTGTGATCGACTTATTGTCATGGACTTATTGTAATTAATGAAATGTGGATTGTATCTATTGCGGTTGTATGGATGTGTGATTGATTATCTAAGGACCTGCTAGAATGTCTCTTTCTGGTTTGAGAGATTGATGTATATATTATAACTGCAAATGTTTTTTTGTCTGCTGAGTGGATGTCCTATTTACTAGATTGGTCATGCCGAAATTTTGTACATTTCGGTGACTTAGTATGAGTATGGTCAAATTGAGTTGCCAATCCGTTGAGATGACGCAAGTGTGGAATTTGTGGTCAAATTGAGTGAGGAAAATATGAACATAGCTAAGGAAGAAGGCTTGGAGAAGAAATTCAAGTTGACAACTACAACTGGAATGACAGACATGCACTTGTTTGACTTAGATGGTAAAATTCGAAAGTATGACACTCCGGAGGAAAGTAAGTATCTAGCATCTACCTATTTTGTTGCTATAGACCCTGCTTGGCATCCGGTCACTGAAATTATGTTGCTACAGATCTGTTGTTTATATATGTTGTTCTATTTGCAGAATATCACATTAACTAATTTATGTTGCACAGGAAGGTCCTAATCAGTCCTTGAGCATTTCGATTACGAGAAGAAGGTAATGATATTGAATTAGCATTGACAAGAAAAGAATTTCGATAGGAAGGACCGGCTTAGCAACTTTCAGGTTAGCACTTAAATCTTTTCCCGAGTGTTTACATAATTCACAAAATCTGATTTAACACTTATTCACTGCTATTGCTATTGATGACTTCTCTTCTTTGAAAGCGAAAGATGTTCCAGCAAACCTAATTCTTTGTCACACTTTAGCAAAATATGTTTCACTTGATAAGATCTTCCATGCATCCACATATACCATGGCTATTAAAGTGTTTGTATCTATGACATATATGTGATTGCAGCACTTCTCTGATTGGATTTATCTCGAACTTTAGCTCCTGAGCTTGGTCAGCTTTCTCACATGCTAATAATGTAAGTGGAATGATTTGAGCTGGCTAATTAGTTACTGAGTTAGCTTTAGGTTGCCATATGGTCGTGTGGATTACCCATTCCTTTAATTCTACATACACAAGGGTGACTGAGTACATATTTTTAATTTTTTTTTGCCTTGAAGGGATTTTATGTGGAATAAAATCAGTAGGAGCATACCTAAGGAGGTTGGCAACATCACTTCTCTGAAACTATTGTAAGTCGAAATCTGCAGCAGTAATTAGAAACTTGGATAATAACATGGTCCGCTTGAATCAGTTTCCTTCGTATCCTGTGTCTTGATATGGTAGTTCAACTTAGTTATTTGCTATACATCTGTAATTGACTAAATTCGGTCCTCACTAAGCCTTACTCTTTTATCATGACTTGATAAAGGTATTTACCTTGCTCAAGTAGAGGAAACATTGCTATTGTAACATTATTGAATTATTAGTACTTACTACGATTTAGACATTAGGTGGTTGACTAATTAGCTTTGCCATTCAGGTGTGATTCTCCGTTATGTTCCTTCCATATTGTACCTACAACTTGCGAAAGTTCGAGATTGGATTATAGGCATGTATACTAACCATTTGAAGTTGTTGGAGTAAAATCACTCTAGTTGCGGTATGGCGTTGCCACCCAATTTTGCACAAGCAGCTAGAGCCTACAAATGGCTATGTTTGATAAGTTGCTCGACATAATGAAATAAGCATGTGGGCTCTGCTTATCCAAAAGGAATGGCAAAGCTTGCATTTGATTACATGGCCACGAATAACAAGTTTGTTGCCTCTGGCGATCCTAAAGGAAACTTGATGTACTCATTGTGATAATCACCTTAGTTATGCTATTTCATGTTTCTTCATTTCAATTACGTGTTTGTTAGAGAGGAGAAAAACAAATGTCAAGACTGATTCAATTTGCTCATTCGCTTCTTGTATTCATTTCATGCTATGGTTCACGACAACCGCATTGGTAGGTGTGTCTTTGGATAATTTGGCTACTTACTTTCTTGGTTACTACAGGGAAAATTTAAGCGATGAATGTCTCCTTCGATTTGAGAGATTGATGTATATATTATAACTACAAATGTTTTTTGTCTCACGAGTGGATGTCCTATTTACTAGAGAGGTCATGCCGAAATTTTGTTCATTCGGTGACTTAGTATGAGTATGGTCAAATTGAGTCCGTGAGATGACGCAAGTGTGTTCCTTTTGTGATAACTTATTCAATCATAATCTCGAGAACTTACTTGCACTTTTTCAAAAAGAACTTACTTTACATGTCGCCATAGCTCTAGTTGTTTAGGTTTAAATCTGGATTATCCGGATCTCTAGGGCATTATTCTTACCAATAGTAAACCACTAGAAGCTATTGATCCATACCTCAAGTTAATAAACTTTTCTCTGAGAAACTTTAACAAAACACTAAAAGGAAACTTGATGTACTCATTGTTTATTAAACTTTTGGGGCTTTTCTACTATTTGTACCAATAGTAAACCACTAGAAGCTATTGATCCATACCTCAGCTAATATGCTATTGAATTTGAAAAATAGTGTTGCTGTTTATTGAATAATAGCTTACATGTTGATTTATGTCTTGAAAAATACTTTATTAACTACAGAACTACCAGCTTGGTAACATCCTCCATATTTTTTTTGTACAGATGCCTGATAAATTCGTGAGCCCTCTACAAGCCCACGAATTTAGCCATTAAATTCGTGGGGATCTGACTGCCGACGAATTTATCCATTAAATTCGTGGGGATTTGCTAGCCCACGAAATTATCCATTAAATTCGTGGGGATTTTTAGCCCACGAAATTATCCATTAAATTCGTGGGTTTTTCCTTGCCCACGAAATTATCCATTAAATTCGTGAGTTTTCTTCGTAACCCACGAATTTAATTTAAATTTATGGGTACCCACGAATTTAATTGATTAATTTCGTCGAGTTAAATTCGTGAACTAAATTCGACGGTATGCTCACGAATTTATCTTAAATTTGTGGGTTTTTGCCTAAATTCGTGGGTTTTTGGCCCACGAATTTTTCACTGTTTCTTGTAGTGTTAAGCCTAGGTGTATTTTGCCTCTATGTTGTCTTATATCTTAATTTGGCCACTGTCTATGTGTTGAATTATGTGTGATAATTGGACCATGTGTGCTAGTTAAATTATTTTTATCACATACTTTGATCCTAAATAGTTTGCGTACTATTCGACTAAGTACTCAGTATCCGTATTGTACCCATCCGTATAATATCTGGTATCCATTTTCTACCCATTCGTAAATACCCGGTATCCGTATCCGTATCCTACCCGATTTTTCACTACCCATATCCGTACCCGTATTAAAAAAATTAGGGTAGGATATAGGATGACCTATTATACCCAATAGTATCTGACCCGTTTTCACCCCTACCCATGAACCTCTCGAAAGGGTACGTCTGATGTACAAATAGGGGACCAAGAATTCGTATCTCTTTCATAATGTAAACAATGAGATGGACCATAATATCAAAAAAAAGATGGAGGGAAACACATCTCAAGCCTGCACAGAGTGTAGACCATGTCTTCCTGCAGCTTATCTAGTTTTAATGGATCGATGGCCTTCTGTGATATTGTGTTGAAGAATGAACACAACTTGATAATTGGGTCTCGGACTTTCTCTGGCAGAATACCCCTAATTGCAATTGGAAGCATCTGTGTCACTATCACGTGACAATCGTAAGACTTCATACCAATTAATTTTAAGTCTTTCATTGAGACTAGTCTCTTTATGTTAACAGCCAGAACTTTGACTTCGTGCAAGCATTCGCACACGCTAATTTTTTCTTTCTTGCTCTGAGTGTAGCAGGTTGCGGGAAGGTATTTTTTACCTGTATCCATTTCTTCGTGATGCAGCTCCTTCCTGAGTTTCATATCTTCGAGGTCCATCCGTGCTTAGAGTGTATCTTTCATTTTGCCAGGTATGTCCAGTAAGATACCAAGCAAGCTATCACACACGTTCTTCTCTATGTGCATGACGTCGATTACGTGTCGAACTTCCAAGTGCTGCCAATAAGGTAAGATCCAAAATACTGATCTCTTTTCCCACAAAGGAGCCTTATCCTAGGAATTTGGGATAGATGTACTGCTGCTCCCTTTCTGTGAATAATTGTAAGATCTTTTATGGCTGCAAATATCTGTTTCCCAGTGTGATTCTTTGAAGCTAAGGCAGTCTCCTTTGTCTTGTCAAAAGCTCTCTTATTATTGCGGTATGGGTGATCCTTGCGGAGGAACCTATGATGCCGCATGTAAGCCATTTTTGGCAGTTCTTCAGCCACCGGCTAGCTGTATCATCCAAGCACTGGACGCATCCATTGAAGCCTTTTGTCGTCTGGCCCGACAGGTTGCCAGGAGCAGGGTAATCATTCATGGTTATGAACAACAATGCATATAGGATAAAGTTCTCTCTTTTATACTCATATCACACCCATACACCATTGTTCCACAATATTGGATCTTCAACCAATGGTTTGAGGTACACATCAATATCATTGCCAGGTTGCTTGGGCCCTTGGATCAGTAGTGGCATCATAATATACTTTCGCTTCATACAAAGCTAAGGAGGAAGGTTGTAGACATAAAGTCACCGGCCAAGTGCTATGACGACTACTCATATTGCTGAAATGATTCATCCCATCCGTACTCAACCCGAACCTTATATTCCTCACATCATATGCAAAGTGCTTCTTATATTTTCTGTCGATGTTCCTCCATTGCACAGAATCAGCAGGGTGTCTGAGCATTCCATCCTTCTTACGCTCTTCGGCGTGCTATCGTAGCAATTGGGTATGCCTTTTGTTCACAAACAATCACTTCACTACTACAGAAATGATTTTCCTAGACACCAAGGATTTCTTTCCACAGGCGGATTAAAAGGAGAGCCGACTCAAATGACTGATCGCGGTCCTTGGGGTTAAGAACCGCCTGTGTAAAGGTATCTTCACAGGCGGCTCTCGTAAGAAAACCGCAATAAAATATTGATCTCTTCACAGGCGGTGCCCTTTAGATGCCGCCTGCGGAAACTATGCTCTTCCTAGGCAGCTCTCTTAAGGAACCGCCTGGGGAAGAGGCGATCTTTACACAGCCGGCTTTCTTACGAAGCCGCATGCGGAAATCGCAGTTTCCACAGGCGGTACGTTAAGCAAGTAGCCTTAGTTAATTAATTATATTGACGTCCTAATTAATTAAGGAACCCCCTGTGGTGATGTTAAGTCTTTAAAGGTGTAGTTCTTAAACAAACTGCCTGTCCAAATTGTGTAAATGTTTGTCTGCATATCTTGTGACGAAGGAGATGCCGGTATGCATTTTTATGTACGTCTCGGATCATCCTTTGTTCTACAATACCGCAAAACACGTAAATCAACGTCCGAGCAATACTCGGTATGAGTTTTATTGAGATCTTGGATCATCCGTTACGTTACCTTGTGGCACTACACAGAGAAATCAACGTCCGAAAAATACTCCGGTATGGTTCTTTTTTCCTTTGACGGATCATCCGGTAGTCTTTGTTTTGCTTGATCGTTATTATTTTTCTGCGGGGCGTTGTCTTAGGGAGCCGCTTTGTGGAAACTTCGCTTAAAGCTCGAACAGAGCGTTCTGCGGCGGTTCGAGCAGCCCCAAAATTGTGAAAACAAGGGTGGAGCTAGGTTTTGAACTTGAAATCCTTGGAATAGTTAACTCTCTAAGGTAAGAGCATCTCATTCGACATTTGTAGAGGTTTATATATCTTGTGGAGAGGAAGATGTAGTGTAGATAGAATGTGCATGGGAGAGGGTTGAAGCCCGGAGATTGGCGCCCTCTTTAAAATTGTGATTCACTTTTTGACACCTGGTCCTTGTCATAGACTCGGATGGACCCACATGTCATAGACACATCACCAAAACAAACGAATTGAGTGTCCTTTGGACTAATTTAATTTTCCGTTGAAGCCCTCACCTTCTAGATCTCAGAGACGATCTTGTATCCCTCCCTCTCTCTAGAGGAAGAGCGATCCCCTCTCTAGATCTAGAGGAGAGGACCTTACATTCTTTCATGATTTTAATAAAATCATTTTATAGTATTTAACTTAGGGTTCTCTTGTTAAAGTTCTATCTAAATAATTGACATTTCAATCTGATTTTCATTTGAGTTCAAGATGGAAAGGGCATGGATGTACAATGCCCCAAGAAATAAGGGTGTATTCCTCAAAGAGCTCGAAACTTTTATTAAAGCCGCTCGTAAGGGCGCTTGGACTAAGAAGGAAACGGAAATACTTTGTCCATTCAAAGACTGTAAGAACAATGTAGGGTGGGGAGATTTAAGTGTAATCACAACACACCTGATCATGAGAGGTTTTATAGAGGATTACACATGTTGGTCCAACCATGGCGAGCAACGTACATCGCAAACAACCGATGATGTTGATCCCAATCTTGTGGATGATCGAAGTGCCGGAGGCGACACTGATGGTTTGGGAGATGAAGCTCACGTGCATGCTCGTTTGCTAGATGATGGTCGCATCGCTGATGTAGAGGAAATGTTGCGCCATACCGAACCACAGGTTTTAAAGGAGATGACAGGTTTAGATAATGTCGATGCGTTACACAAAGCAGCGAATGATCTGTTATATGAGGAATCCAAGGGTTGTCCTCCAAAGTTTACGGTGTTGCATACGGTGCTGATGCTTCTACGGTTGAAGGCTAGCAATGGATGGTCGGACAAGAGTTTCACCGATCTGTTGAGGCTCTTGGCGAAATACTTCGAAGGCTAATGGATTGCCCACCTTGCCGCCGCGAGCACTTATTTCGCGAAGAAGCTTATCACTCCGATGTCATTGGATGTGCAAAAGATACATGCATGTCCGAACCATCTTGTATCCTCTTCCGTAAAGATTACGGACTTGGATCAATGCCCGTGTGCAAGGCGAGCGGTATAAGAAGAATGATGACTCCCACGACGATGATGATTCTTCACCTAGCACTCGAAGAATAAGAAGAACAAGAATAGTACTCTTGGTAATAACGAAGATGACAGTCTTGAGCACGGACAAGAAGAAAAGAATCCTGCGTTGGTGATGTGGTACTTGCCGGTTATTAGCCGCCTAAAACGTTTGTACTTTCGAATGAGAGGGACTCGAACTAATGGGTTGGCATTCGACAAGCGCAGAAAAGATGGAAAGATTCGACACCCAGTCGATGGTAGACAATGGAGAAATTTTGATCGCATGTATCCAGATTTCGGCAACGAACCCAGGAATGTAAGGTTCACACTGAGTACCGATGGTATGAATCCTTTCGGTGAATGGAATGCCACACATAGCACTTGGCCAGTAGTCTGTCCATCTACAACCTTCCTCCATGGCTATGTATGAAGAGAAGGTACCTAATGTTGTCCATTCTTATCCAAGGTCCGAGACAACCTGGAGTAGATATTGATGTGTTTCTCGAACCACTGATGGAAGATATGGCCATGTTGTGGCACGATGGGGTCCAGGTGTGGGATCAGTTCCAACAACAGTACTTCACACTAAAAGCCATTATTTTTGTTACCATCAGTGATTACCCCCCTGCTAGCCCTATCGGGTCAGATTAAAGGGAAGACAGCTTGTGTAGTATGCATGGATGAAACTGTATCGACGTTCCTTCCATGCTCACAGAAGTTAGTGTACATGCGGCACCGCCGTTTCTTCTTAGCTCACAAATACCGCAAGATGGGCAAGTATTTTGACAATACGGTTGAGGAAGGTGTGGCTCCAAAGCGCCATAAGCGGAAAAAAGTGTTTGAAATGGTCGAGAACATCAAGGTGGTTTTCGGAAGAAGCCGATCTGAGGGCCAAAAGAGGGTCGAAAGAGGAAGAATACCGATGAGGAGGTTCCTCCTTTGTTGTCTGTTCAAAAGATGTCAATTTTCTACAAGTATTTGCCCTCTTGGAAGGACTTGGAAATTCGCCATAGCATCGATGCCATGCATGTCATAAAGAATGTCTGTGAAAGCGTGCTAGGTCTCTTGTTGGACATTGAAGACAAGACAAAGGATGGTCTTAAAGCTCGTAAAGACTTAGTAGTACTTAAAATCGGAAAGAACTACACCCTCAAGAAAGAACACATGGAAAGTATTACCTTCCCCGGCGAAGCTACTCTCGGCGGTGAGGAGAAAAGATCGGTGTGCAAGTGCTTACGTGGGGTCGAGTCCCGTCTCGGTTATTCATCCAACATCAAAAACCTAGTATCGATGAAAGATTTAAAGATAAGTGGTATGAAGTATCACGATTGCCGCGTCATGATGACACAAATGCTCCCAATTGCAATCGGGGTATCAACTCAACATTTGTAAAGGTGGCCATCACACTGCAGGCGTGTCATTTACGCAATGCGATTTCATAGAAGGTAATCGATGATGAGCAATGAGCTATCTGCGAGAACTACATAGTGGAGACTATAAACCAACTTGAGATGTGCTTCCCTCCATCCTTTTTCGATATCATGCCGCACCTCTTGGTTCACCTTGTCGAGGAGGTAAAGTCTTGGGACCAATATTCTTACCTTCGGATGTTTCCATTTGAGAGGTGGATGGCTTGCTTAAGAGCTTACAAGCGGAATCGTGCTTACCGGAGGGTTCCATTATTGAGGGCTACAATCTTGAGGAAGTCATTGAGTGTTGCACGATTACTCCATGCCCACGGAAGGCCGATTGGTGTGCCTGTCCCTCGACATGAGGGGAGGTTGGCTGGTAAAGGGACTAAGGGAAAGAAAAGATTCATCGACCATGAGTACAAGAATGTGGACCAAGCACATTTCACCGTCTTGCAACAGCTAAAGATAGTGGAGCCGTATGTGGAGCAACACCTGGAAGAGCTTGAAAGAGAAAATCCAGGACGCCAAGTTGATTGGATCCTGAAAGAGAATAAGCGCATGTTTACCACATGGTTCAAGAACCAAAACATACCAGATGGTGAGGACGAAGAAACAGAAACATTGAAAATGTTGGCTCATGGCCCATCAAGTCTGGTAACATCATGGCTAGCGTATGACATCAATGGGTACACGTTTTATACCATTCAAAAGGACAAGAAGACGATGGCCCAAAACAGTGGCGTTCGGGTAGAAGCCATAGATGCGACAGGGGAGAAGAACACCTACTATGGAATCATTGAAGAAATTTGGGAACTCGACTATGGAAGGGATATGCAGATCCCGTATTTACTTATTCGGGTCAAACATCCTAATGGTGTGGAGGTGGACAACTATGGGTTCACAACTGTCGACCTCAACAATCTTGGACACAAAACTGACCCCTGGATACTAGCTTCTGAAGTCTCGCAAGTTTTCTACATAGCTGACCCCAGTAATAAGAAAAGGAACATAGTTGTTCCCGGAAAACAAAGGATCGTTGGAGTTGACAATGTGCACGACGAGGCAGAATACAATCGCCGACGACCTACCGCCTTTCGGAGTTCGGAGAGGATCAAACTTGTAGAAGAAACCCTCGATATTTCAATGATGCCATATATGCGTGATGATTGCGTCGGAAAAGTTGTTAAAGGCAAATAGGGACACGTTGTGTAAAAACTTAATAGTAATAGAACTTATATTTTTATTGGAATTGAGTAAAACTGTTGCGTGAAAGTGCAGGATGGTACGGTAGGTAATTCGCTATTAGGCCGGATCATCCCGTAAATTGAAGCCAACAAAGGCCGAAGGAAGCCAAGCACTATTCATCTGGACAATAATCCGGTACAGTTGTTTATCTACTTAACGGAACGTCTGGTATGTGAATCTTAGCTTTGAGGCCTCCGTCGTCCGCATTCGAGAGCGTCTTTATCTTTTCCTATACGGATCGTCCGGTCTACGTATTGTCCGCCTCAACATTATCGTGACTCGCTGGTGCTTTGCACCGCTAGACAAGATGATCCGATTCTTTTTTCCTCAGTAGGCCGGACCATCCTGCCACCGAGTCGAACAGAGGCATTGATCTGGTTAGGTGATGTTTCCGATAACGGATCATCCGGTATGATGATCTTAACCTTATCCAAAACACGCCGTACATTCAGAGGACCGCCTGTGGACCCTGTATATCGACCGCACCTAACTACTCCTCTCTCCACACCGTCTTGCGCCGCAGCCCGTTTCCGTGCCTTGCGACGCCGTACTCCAATCCTCCACCCGCCTCGGTGCCGCCACACGCTAGTTCGTGCCACCCGTTTTGTCGCCGCCGACAAATCCGAGCCCGCAGCTAGCGAACGACTCTCCTTCACTTTGTAAGCGGTGAGATCCACATCCCTCTGGTTTCTTTGGACTCCATTCAAATGCATATGAATACGATGTGAGTTCTTGACATTCAACCTTGCAACTTGCAGATGGCAGGAAAAAGGAAGGGAAAAGAAGTTGTTGTGCGAGCTGAGAAGGCTAAGAAGTCCAAGTTCTGAAGGCAATGAGCAAAGCCGAGATGGCTGCAGATGCGAACTTGGCTCAGGCATGCAGGCGTGGCCGCCAATTGCAGATTAGAGACACACAGAGTCAGCAGCAGAGGGGTCAGAGAGGGAGGGGGGGCACTCAATTCACAGAGGGTGGTGCGGCACGTCCTCGTCGTTCTAGCAGCGTCTTTTCGTGGTGGTTCGACATCTTCCTGTGTGCGTGCTTTCGTCCCAACATAGTTCCGCATCGAGGAGATCTGGCGATGAAAAGGAAGAGGACGAGGAGTACCATGTGCCACATCCTCGACCACGAGATAAGACTTAGAGACATTCGAACCTCTCATCCCGGAGGGTAAAGACCCTTCGTTTCTCGATATCAATGTCGGTTTCCGCAAGCGGAGAATTTGGAGTTAATAGGAGGTTACGGGCGATTCTTCAACAGAGCTTCTTTGTTACGTCTGAGAGCTCGGGGTCGATTGAGCATGCACAGACGCTCAACCGCCTCTTCTTGCAGAGGGCAGCGGGTGGGTGGACGTTCGAGACACTTCGACCATTTCAAGGTCTTACCAGTCAAGGATGAGTTCGACACGGTAGTGGAAAAGTGGGTCAGAGACTTCTACGCTACAGTTTGGATCGACCCAGAGCACAGATACATTCAATTCATGCACGACGGCGAACCCCAGAGGGTGTGCAGGGCCACTTTGCTTGAGTTGTTTGGTTTTGAGGAGGTGCCCCGAACTTTGCATCAGGTGGTGTACGCAGATAGCACACTGCCTCGTCGTGCTAAGGCCGGAGGGTGTTTCCCGACAGATGACCAGATTCGCTTTACTCCAAACAGCCTGCCTCGTTGGATCCCTTCGCCATCCAGACCGTCTCACTCCTGAGGCAAAGGCGGTTCACATGGCTTTGAGGAAGTCACTGTTGCCGAGGATTGGGAATGCCGAGACGATCACTAGTTTGCAACAGTGGCTACTTTATTCGATCCTATCTCACGAGCCGTTCGACATTCTCGACTTTATCATCTGTGAGATTGAAGATGCTATTGCAGATGCTATGAGTTTGGGCAGACAACAACCATTTGCGCATATAATTTCTTACATATGCAGACCTTCGCTCGAGCGAGCATCGTGAGGAGTACACAGAAGGGCGAAGTTCGTCTTCGTCAAGACATGCCTCCATCTCTTGGCGCGACGCAGAGGACAACGTTCCATGAGGAGGGCTCGAGAGCGAATACCGAGGAACTAAGAGAGACCGCTCAAGGGAGGACCAGCACTAGCAGAGTGAGGAGGAGCATGCCGGGTTGGCGCGATCATTGATATTGATCGGGATGACGACGGCGATGAGGAGGAAGACCACGAGTACTTTCCAGCAGTACGAGCCCACGACCACGAGGCAGGTGGATCAGGCTCTGTACCCGAGGACCGAGACGACTCAGCTGCACCGTCAGCAGCTCCTGACGTGACACCGGTGACTCCGTCTTCTGTTTCTCAGCCCACCGAGCTTACTCACGTACTTGCTTCGATTGTTGAGTTGCAGAAGTCTTAGGCAGCTTCAATTGCCCAACAATGGAGACATGACCCAATTACTAGAGGAGATGAGGTTGCATCGTGACGACCCAGCGACTTTGGTACACTGGTCGATGCAAATGGCTCGGATGTTCACTTTCTTCTCAGTCGCTTTGGTCGGTTGTACAATGCAGATTGGTCTTACCTGACCTCACCGCCACTCGATTCCACCTCCCGCCACCGCATTGCTGCCCCACTTGCTTCATAGGGGCTTCTCGCCCACTCCGTGTCCACGCTCCCACCAGCTCCTCACGGTCTTGACAGGGATGTTCTCCAGACCAGCCGATGATAGGGCATCCGCTCCGTTGTCCACTACTCCACCTACTTTAGCGGATGCACCCACATCGACCATGCCTGCCCCGTGCTCGACTGAGACCGAACATACGTCCGTGCATGCTGACATGACTGACGAGATGGCTGCTCAGAGTGTAGTATCGTTGAGTTCCGCACCTATCGAAGCGGTGCCGACTCCTCAAGTTGACGACGATCCAGTCATTGCCTCCGAGTGTGCTCCTGTGAGTTCACCTACAGCCCCTGAGGCCCCTGATGAGGATAACACTGCGCCAACATGTACAGAACATCAGTCTCCGGACTCAACACACATTGCTGTGATTGCTCAAATCACAGAGAATATTGCTGATACGGTTGTTGTGGATCTGACCTCCGAACCTGACATTGCGGCACGCAGCGGGCCCATCGGACCCCTTGCCGGCGACCAGCGATTGCTCAAACCCTTCACCAACAGGTTCACAGGCCCCTCATGAGGAGACTAAAGCTACAAAGTCCCAGGAGGAGAACCTCGACGAGCCTGACGCCGACGGTGTTGAGCGCGAGGCTGATAGGGAAGACTCCAGCTCTGGCTCCGATCTTTTTGGTACTAGTCCAAGCACGGACGAGTAGTTCTTTGCTTAATGCGCCACTTGTCTTTTCGGTTGTTATGCACTCTAACTTGCTTGATATGTCGTATTTCGATTTTGCTGTGTTAGCCTAGATTGGAACGATGCATTTCATGACAATTTTATTTAACTTTGTACTCTTTGATGACAATCATGCTGAAAGCTTTTTGCGGGTAGGATGGTCGGTATACATATATTTACACATACCGGATCATCCCGATTGGTGGTTCGTTATAGCCCACGGCGAAAGTTGTACACATAGGGATGATCCGGTGTTATCCTAACCTTTGCGGCTCGTCCGGCTCAGTATGTCGGCTCCGTGCTTGAGGAGAGCACCTAGAAAGACAACGGTGTAGAGCTTTGGTCTCCGACCAATCACTTTCTGCTGCGATTGCTCACGATCACGAGAGAATAAAGGCGCTATCGATCGATTACACCAAGGAACAACTACGAGTGGCGCAACATTGAGATAACTCGTCCTTACATGAAGATCCGACAATAGCTAACACCACTAAAATCAACTCAGCACTATGTGGTCCGATGTTCTCGACGAGAATGCCCAAAGATCGAGATCGAGTGGATCGACCTCGCGCTACTGCAGATCGCAGAGCGAGGTGGATCTTGATATTGAAATGGTCTACTCTCGTCACCATCGGACCGATGGGCTAAGCGGTGATGTCGTAGGAAGCGAGCTATGGGTCATGGGCTTGGGGTCTCGGGTGTTGTCTCCGCCGCACTAATAGGTTAACAACACGAGACAACACCGAGAGAGCCCCCATGTTATCCTGCTAATGTTGCGCCACTCATAGTTGTTCCTTTCGGTGTAATCGATCGATCCATGTGAAATGTAGTGCCCCCCCCAACGATGTGAACATTTAGGACCGTGCGGGTGATTAATTACTTCAACACTAAATCAGTACCGAACGGTATGGCCAATTTACGTTGCACTCTTTCGCTTGTGGAGTTCGGGCACTCAAGATAACTTCGAAGGCTTTTTGCGGGTAGGATGGTCCGGTATACATATATTTACACATACCGGATCATCCTGATTGGTGGTTCCTTTATAGCCCACGGTGAAAGTTGTACGCATAGGGGATGATCCGGTTCGTTATCCTAACCTTTGCCGGATCGTCCGGTCTGTGTAATCGGCTCCCGTGCTTGAGGAGAGCACCTAGAAAGACAACGGGTGTAGAGCTTTGGTCTCCCGGCCAATCACTTTCTGCTGCGATTGCTACGATCACAGAGAATAAGGCTGCTATCGATCGATTACACCGAAAGGAACAACTACGAGTGGCGCAACATTAGGATAACTTCGTCCTTACATGAAGATCCGACAAGAGCTAACACCACTAAAATCAACTCGGCACTCGTGGCCGTGCGTTCTTGGGTGGGAATGCCCAAAGATCGGTCGGACCGACCTCGCGCTCTAGAGTCGCCCGGCGAGGCTCGTGGAGGTCTTGATATTGAAATGGTCTACTCTCCACCATCGGACCGATGGGCTAGCGGTGATGTCGTGAGAGCGAGCTATGACAACACCCGGACCCCCAAGCCCATGACCCATAGCTGCTCTCGACATCACCGCTAGCCCATCGGTCCGATGGTGACGAGAGTAGACCATTTCAATATCAAGACCTCCATGAGCCGCCGCGACTCTGTTGTAGAGCGCGAGGCTGATCCAGCTCCGGACCCGATCTTTGGGCATTCCCAACCCGAGAACGCACGGCCACGAGTGCCGAGTTGATTTTAGTGGTGTTAGCTCTTGCCGGATCTTCATGTAAGGACGAAGTTATCCAATGTTGCGCCACTCAGTAGTTGTTCCTTTCGGTGTAATCGATCGATCCATGTGAAATGTAGCGCCCCCCCCAACGATGTGAACATTTAGGACCGTGCGGGTGATTAATTACTTCAACACTAAATCAGGACCGAACGGTATGGCCAATTTACGTTGCACTCTTTCGCTTGTGGAGTTCGGGCACTCAAGATAACTTCGAAGGCTTTTTGCGGGTAGTGAAAGTGCATCTAGGCACTTATGTTATTTTGGTGATTAATGACAAACACATATAATGACAATCTATATAATTGTGTAAATGCTTAACTTAGTGCTTAACAAATGACAAACCTCTAATATGATTATATTGCTATGAGGCTAACATGTTTATTGTCAAGTTGAGTATTAGTCTCATCTATTTAGAGGAAAATAAAGTGGGATGGTTAAGCAAAGATAAGGTATGCAATTTTGGTATCTCTTCTATATTTGTTATTGCATTCCTTTTGTGCAAATGCATAGTGAACTCCAAGTAGCATGTTAATTATATATATGCACATTGGTTCATGTCATATTTATTTGTGCATATATATTCATTTGAGTTCATTATGTTCTTTGCTTTTAGTATGCATGTATTAACTAGAGTTAAACTTCACATTGCTATAGATTGACTTGGTGCATGTATGTCTTAGTTGTGTATCTTCTCATGCACCTCTCTTAGTGAAGTTTAATCTAGAGTTGGATCACATATTTACTCTTATTTCAAATATTATTTGCACATGTACAATTCATGTATATTCCATCATGTGCTTCATTTAAGTAAAGACTGTGATCCTTGCCATGATTTAATTGATTCATCGATCGGCAATTATCTCTCTAGTGCATATAGATCAATTACATATTCATCATGATGCACTTAGTAGAGAACATTTATTATGTCAAGTGTTTTCATTTATATTATGCTTCTTTATATGAAACACTTGTGGTACTTAATTGCTCACAAATATCAATTTCTTCATATCTATTGAGCTTTTGGGACTAATGCTTTTCATGAGTGGTTTGGAAAGAATTAGGTCCCGTGTGTGCATGATGACCAAGGTATCTTGAAGGATGACCGTTAAGCCGAGGTCAACAAGACGGCGGTGTCACCAAGAGTTGAGGACGAAGTCAAGATCGACTTGGTGTGGAGATCGTCAGAGAGGATGATCAAGTCAAGGTCGATAGGATGAGAGTCTCATGAGGTGAATCGAGTCAAGTTGGACAAGGCGAAGATGTCATCAATCATTTTGGTAAAAGACATCATGCACATTGCATCCACGGAGAAGACGGCATGCGGATTGAATGTAAGACTTAGATTTCTCGTTTGAATTTGAGTCTAAGGATTGCCGTACTATTAAGAGGGATGCTCCATTGAATGACTTTTAGATGTGTCAAGTGCTCAAATGATTCATCCTTGTGAAATTTAGAGAAAGAGTGGTGTTGGTGGTGCCGGAATGTGAGAATTGTAGGTCTCCCTTGGACTCTTGGTGAAATCTGGATTTATCCTTTGAGAGTTGGGTAGTGAGACCTTGTTGGTTGTGTAGCCCTTGTTCTTAGCTTTCAATAGAGTCCAAAACGCTTAAATCGGAGTCCGGAATCAAAAGTTATGCTCGTTGGCTGGTTGTTGAGTCAAGTCCGGACACTCCGGACTAAATGTCCGGACACTCCGAACTAAATGTCCAGATAGTCCGGACTGTGCGCATTTCAAACGGCTAGTTTTTTTGGGACTTCTATTTAAAGCCCCCTCTTGGGTAGCCGTTGGAACAGAGTTTTTGGGATGGTTCCTTGGTCCTTTGGGGTGTATTCTCAGTGTTCTTAAGCTCCCAAAAGCCCCTCTAACCCTAGATCTTAGTGATCCCCTTTTGAGTGAAGGGTTGGGTGTGAGAGAGGATAGTGCTCGGGTTGAGTGTGATTTGAGTTGTTGAGCACTTGATTTCATCTCCAAGCTTGTTCTTCGTGAGCATTTGTTACTCTTGGAGGTTGAGGACTCCTAGACGGCTAGGAGGTCACCTACGAGCCACCGGTTCTTCGTGTGGTTGGCCGTAGGAAGTTTGTGAAGGTTGGATTCCGCCTCAAGGGAAGGAATCAAGAAGTGAAGACCGGCGAGTGCATTTGTGCAACACCGGAGGAAGAGGGTTGAAAGAGATCCGGCTCAAGCGCCAAAGGAGTTGAAACCGGCGAGTGCATTTGTGAAACACCGGAGTAAGAGGGTTGAAAGAGACTCCAACTCAAGTGTGACGGAGCCGCCTCAACGAGACGAGGATCCCTCAAGGATCCGAACTTGGTGAAAAATCATTGTCTCCAAGTTTGCTTACTTTTGTTCTTGCTTTAGTATTTGATTTTGAATCTTGAAATTGCTCGATCTATTTGATTATTGAGTTTCTCGCTAGGCATCTACTTGATCTAGGTTCTGCTAGTGTTTATCATCTTTGTGTTCAAGTAGATTGTTTAAAAGTTGGAGGAATTTCAAATTTCATCCCGAGGCCTCCAATCCGAGTATCCGCACAATTACCTCGGATAGTCCTGACATTTATACCGAGTATCCAAGTAAAAGTCCGGAGAGTCCGGCTATACCCTCGCCATTCAAAGTCTCCAATCCGGAGTGTCCGAACCTAAAACCCGGATAGTCCAGACATTTATACCGGAGTATCCGGATAAAATCCCCGGACACTCCGAACTGAAAACCTTGGATTGTTTTATTTCCGCTGCAATTAAGTTTTAAAAGTGTAATTCGCCTATTCACCCCCCCTCTAGGCGACATCACCTGTCCTTTCAATTGGTATCAGAGCTAGGGCTCTCATTTTATTAGACTTAACCGTCTAGAGAGTTAAAGATGTCGACTAGAGGAGTAGAGCACTCAAATGATCTACTTGTATTAAATGGCTCAAATTATGCTTTATGGAAATCTCTTATGACTATTCATTTTAAATCCATGAGCCCCCAAATATGGTAGATCGTAGATGTAGGCTTTTCATCTCCATTGAATGAAGATAATCCTACTGAAGGGGAGATGAAATGCATACATCTCGACGCTCAAGCTGCTAATGTTTTATTTTGTGTTGTGAGCGATGAAATTTTAGATAGAATATGCGATCTCTCGAGCGCTCATGAAATGTGGATAAAGCTTCAAGACCTATTTGAATCATCCACATCCATTGGAGATTGTATTAAGGAAGAGGTGTCGGGAGATGAAACCTCAAGCTCCACATCAAGTGATGAAGAACCGACATCTCCATCAACCTCAACCTCCGCCTCAAGTGACGATGAAGATTCACTCACATCTCGAATCCGTTGCTTCATGGCGAAAGGTAAGAATGAGGTAAGTGATGATGATGATGATGAGCTCTTTTGTGAAGAATTTATGAATATGTTAAAGGAGCTAAATGAATGTCTTGGGAGGGAGAAAAAGAAATATAAAACTTTGAAGCTTGAACAAGAATTACTTCAACATGATTACAATATGCTTCAAGAAAATCATAAATCCCTCCTTCTCAAGGAAATTTCTAAGCCAAAGGTGGATATAGGAATCTCATGTGATTTAATTGATGAAATGCCTTGCTTAAATGTTAATTCTAACAATTCATCAAAAATTGATATGTCCACTTCTTGCAATGATTTAAATGATATGTTTTGTAACTCTAGTTCAAATATTACAATTTCCTCTATACTTGTTGAGACTAACCTTGTAGAGGAAAACAATAAGCTCAAGGCCCAAGTCATTAGATTGGAAAATGACTTGAAAAGGTGCGTAAAGGGAAAAGCCATCCTCGACGAGATCTTGAGCAAGCCAAGGGCGCCTCAAGATAAGCGAGGACTCGGCTACAACTCCAAGAGGGAGAAGAGCAAGAAGAAGCACAATGCAAGAATGAAGACGATTGTGTGCTTCGGATGCAACAAGAAGGGCCACTTCGCCTCCGTGTGCCCTAACAAAGTGGAGATCAAGCCACAACAATCAACAATGAGGCAAACCGACAAAGAGCAAGTCAAGAAAAGGAGACGCTCAAAGCACACTTGCTACAATTGTCGGAAAAGGGCACATCGGTAAGGATTGTCCCAAAGGTATCATTCCTAAGCCTATTATTGTCAATGATCATCATTTGCTTAGGAAAGACAAAGATGGTAATGTGTCTACCAAATTTGACAATTCTTCTAAGTCTATGCAAAATAATGACAATCAATTGCTTAGGAGATATAAATCTAGAAATGTATTTGCTCATAATGCTAGATTTCCTAAGACTATGAAAAATCATGTTGATCATGTGCTTAGGAAAAATAAAAATAGCAAAACATTTCCTAGAAATGCTAGATCTTCTAAGCCAATGCATAACTCTAATAATCATATGCTTAGAAAAGATCAAACTAGAAATAGTTTTGCTAAGTATCATTGTCCTCCTAAGCCTTATTACAAAAATGCCAATCAATTGCCTAGGAGGAATAATAATCGCAAACCTATTACTAGTCATGTTAGTTCACCTAAGACTACTAATATTAGGAGCATTTGGGTTCCTAAATCTATTGTGACTAACATTGTTGGACCCAACAAGGATTGGGTACCAAAAAAGCGCCTAAAAGATTTTTAGGCAATTTGAGATGGATTGGACGCTTGGCTTCCTCAAGAATATAAGGTCTTCAACATTTGCAAAATGGAGCCAAGCATGAGGATGATCACTTCAATCTTGAGCCAATGCCATCTCGGGTAACAAGTATTTAATTTGATTACTATTTAGCTTATAGCCTTGTGTAGGTTATATTGCATTATTCATGAAAATCAATTTAGATTGCTTGTTATTTGCTTGCTCATGCTTATTAGTTGTTTTGATTGCAATCTTGAGCAAGTTTGAGATAGTGGCACATTAAGGGGGAGTGTTAATTCATATCCATGTATGTTACATCCCTACATGTGCCCATATTTATACAAGTACTAATATATATTTTCAAAATCAAGCCATTTAGCCAAAAGTCAAAATTTTGTATACTATTAGTATTCTTGTGAAAAACTAATTGCAAAATGTATACAAATGTATTTGAAATGTTTTTCAAGGGTTTTGGCTTCACTAAATCTATTTTGAAAATAAAATGAGTTTCATGATCAAAATCTAGTTACTAGTATCTTGTTTTGGATTTAAACTTATAATTTTCATAGATTTAAATGTAAAATGATTTTGAAAATAATTCCAAAACGAAAATCCTAGAGTTGGTCATTCTTAACAATTCTTGTGTTCAAAAGATTTTCAAAAGACCAACCTAGCAAAAGCTATTTGATTTTGAAACTCGCTGAAAAACTATATTTGACCCATAATGGTCATATTATTGCACTTAAGTGAGTTTTGCCAAATGAGTCAAGTTTCATATTATGAGTTGACTCACAAGGGTATTTGCAACTCATATAAGCTTATGAAAAGATTAAATACCTACTTAAGCTCACTTTGGCAAAACTAGAAAATTTCTTGAAACTTAAAGGTTTTATTGCCAAATTCATCACTTTAAGAATTTGAATGCCTTCTTTACTTTGAAATTTCTCTAAATGGTGTGTTTGATGTTTATCTTGATCATTTAGAGCATTTCATATTGGTTTCATGAATCTTACCAAGGTTTATTGCAAAATGCCTTTTGAAGTTCACCAAAATCTCTTTTGATATTATTTGGCATACTCTGCATTAAGTTGGATTTTATGATTTGAATGGATTTGATTATGCAAATTGGCTTACAAATATCTCTCTAACTCATATGAAGCCATATAAGTGCACATTTCCATTCAAAACTCATTTGATTCCATTTTGAGGATTTGGTGAAAATCTTAATCCTTTCTGTGATTCAAATACATCTTTCACCATATCTCTCAAAATAAAATTGATTTATTGAAAATTTTAGTTGAAAAACCTTCGCTCGCATATGGAGTTCATATCTGGAAATTCTCACATTTATTTGAACTCATTTGCGAAATTGTAGACTATATTTGACTTAGTGTCAAAACTAAACCTCCAATGCTCCTAATAGCCTATTTTTGATTGGAGGGTGATATTTGAGAAATTCTTTTTGGAGAAGTCTTTTGGATGTCCATGGATCATTTCTGCAAAATCTCATGACTGTTGGACTCCATTTGATACCATTTGGATTGATTTGAAAATCATATGCATGCATATTCTTCATATGAGCCTCTTTGGTCAAAAAGTCAAAAATATTGTTTAAAAGGCCAATATTTGTGAAAATCTTTATAAAAGTTCTCAAATATGTATTTCAAATATTTTGCAATGCTTTCAGAGTAAAAATTTCTATTTTAGAAACAAAATAGCAAATTTGGCCTCAAATGGATCTTATAGGATCTTGATTTTGGATTAAATGAAATATTTTCATAAGTTAAAATCTATTGAGTTTTTGAAAAAGTGGTCAATACAAAACTCGTAGGGTTGGTCATTTCAAGTATTTCTTTAGTTCAAAGTTTTTCCAAACGACCAACCGTTCAAAAGTTATAGCTATTTGAATTTAGCCAAAATTCTTCATTTGACCCAAAATGACCCATTATTGCATATTGTGGTTTTTGCTATTCGAGTTGGATTTCTTCGTATTTCTTGGCTTGAAATAGTATTTCCAACTCATACAAAGCCATGAAAGTTCAAATCTCCAAGAAATCTAATTCGGATTGCATTTTGAGCATTCGATGCAAATTGAACTTTTCGCTTTGCCTACAAAGCGATTTTGCCATATCTTTTAAAAGAAAATTCCTTTTAAGGAAATTCTTTTGAGAAACCTTCTAAATAGTCTAGAGTTCATTTCTGGAAACTTTCAAATTATTTTGACCTTATTTGAGAAAGTTTTGACTTTTCTTCTCTTTGATTGAAATTCATACCTACAAAGCAAAATTTGGCATATCTTTTGATTGGAGACTCCTTTTGAAAAATTCTTTTGGAAAAGTTTCTCAGGAGTCCAAAGTATATTTCTACTCAATTTCAAATGTTTTTAACTTCATTTGAAAAAGTTATGGCTTTTTTCACTTTGATCAAAAGGCTGAAAATTCAGACTTTTGCATAGTTTTGAGCTGATTTGTGATTTTGTATCTCCAAATCAGAGCATAATTTGAGGGGACCACCTTTATAAGAATTGATCCTCTATAGTTGGACTTCATTGTCTAATTTTTCCAGAATTTATGAATCTTATTTGGACCTTCTTTCAGCCCTGTCAAAAAGCCTAAATGGAATGTCAAAACTGAATTTTTCAGCACATTGCACTTTTGAAATCTTGGCTACCTTTGAGATGATTTGAGTATTTCCTTGTGATGAAAACTAAAGTAACTCAATTCATTGCTCCATGATTCATCTAAAATCCTTTGGGAGCTTATTTGATGTTGTTTTCATCCTTAGGACCATTTCAAAGCGAGATTTCTTTTCCCGAAACCTTCGGTTCAGCATTCTCTATTCTCAAGTTTTCGGGGTTTTCCTTTGCTCAAATGGACTTTCGGTCTTCATAGCCCTCTAAGAGTATTTCGAGACGGATCTTTTCCGCGTTGATGAGTTTTGCATTTGAGCAATGGTTTAAAAGCTTTAATCGATTTTGTGCTGCTATTTGCATCTTTTGTGATTTTGAGGGTTCTAAATTAGAATCTTGGCAAGCCTTTCAAGATGAAAACTAAGTGAACTCATTCATTGCTCCAAGCTTCAAAGTGGAGCATATCTATTTAAGTTTTTATTCGATTGAAAGTGCATCTTTTGGCTAAGTTCTTTTGGAAATTGGATTTAATTGTATCTCAGCCTCAAAATGTTTTCTCTCTTGCATAACTCTGAGTTTGTTGTGAAAAGAGAAAATATCCCTTGTAAGTTCAAGAGTGAGTTTGAACGTGTTTTACCCATTGTCTCTCTTACAAGTGGATGTCAAGATTAAATTTGAATGAGTTTCAAATATTTTCATTGTAAATTGGTGTAATGAAATCTTCAATTGGTATCTTGAACTGTTCAAATTGCTTGCAAGTAGTATCATCATGTTTATCGTCTATATCATGCATGTTATACTTAGACATTATCAAACTAACTTGGGTCAAATTAAAAGATATTTGTTCTCGAAAATCGTGTGCTTGTCTATTGATGTTCAAGGAATTGGAAAAGGGGTCACCTTCGATGGTGGGATGAAGGAAATGTAGAAGAGCTCCATAGTCCGAGGGATCTAAGGCCGGGCGCGGTGATCATGACCGATTCGAGCATGCGGTGGACAAAAACCGACAAAGGGACATATTTTGTTTTGACCATATTTAATAATGTCCTTGCATACCATTATGATCAATTGTCTTATTCTAAATGGTGTTGTTCCTTTTAATTGGTATCATCAGTCGGTATATGTAATTAGTTTCAATTGGTATCAATTAATTAGTATTCTTCAAGAGGTATTCTCTAAGTCTGAATTGCTTTTAAAATTGTCATCTAACTTGCATTTGGCATTATCATGAATTAAAAGATACATATGGGTGACACATTGCAAAGAGGTATACCCTTGATAAATTTATGAAATTCTTGATCATGAAAGTGCATCTTAATTATACAATGTTGATTCATGATCTTGATTGCTAGAAGTTAATTGGATCATAAGCATGTGCTTAAGATATATAAATTTGCTATATGATCTTAATGTTTAAAGAATGAATATTCTCCATGTGGAATCATATTCATGTGTCATGCTTAAGCACCATTTACATCTTGTGAATCATGACTACATTTAAATTGGTATCATTTCGAAAAATCTATTACCTAAATCTTGGATATAATTGGCATCATATCTTGCCTAGATTTAGGGGGAGCTTAATATTATTGTCCTATTCCTAGCTTCTTCTTTTTATTTTTATCTTGTTCTCCTAATCCTTTTATTGAGTGTGCAATCAAGGGGAGAATTTATTGAATGAACAATAAGGATCTCTTAAGCACCTTTTTGGGATTAATGACAAAAGGGGTATGGATTTATCAATTGTCCCCTAATCGATCAACAAAAAGGGATATCTTGTAAGTATGGTCTCTTATTGTTTATTCATGTTTGTTTTTAAATGCTAAATATCTTAATATTGTCATTCGAGCAATTGATAAAGGTTTGTCATAAATCACCAAAAGGGGAGATTGAAAGTGCATCTAGGCACTTATGTTATTTTGGTGATTAATGACAAACACATATAATGACAATCTATATAATTGTGTAAATGCTTAACTTAGTGCTTAACAAATGACAAACCTCTAATATGATTATATTGCTATGAGGCTAACATGTTTATTGTCAAGTTGAGTATTAGTCTCATCTATTTAGAGGAAAATAAAGTGGGATGGTTAAGCAAAGATAAGGTATGCAATTTTGGTATCTCTTCTATATTTGTTATTGCATTCCTTTTGTGCAAATGCATAGTGAACTCCAAGTAGCATGTTAATTATATATATGCACATTGGTTCATGTCATATTTATTTGTGCATATATATTCATTTGAGTTCATTATGTGCTTTGCTTTTAGTATGCATGTATTAACTAGAGTTAAACTTCACATTGCTATAGATTGACTTGGTGCATGTATGTCTTAGTTGTGTATCTTCTCATGCACCTCTCTTAGTGAAGTTTAATCTAGAGTTGGATCACATATTTACTCTTATTTCAAATATTATTTGCACATGTACAATTCATGTATATTCCATCATGTGCTTCATTTAAGTAAAGACTGTGATCCTTGCCATGATTTAATTGATTCATCAGATCGGCAATTATCTCTCTAGTGCATATAGATCAATTACATATTCATCATGATGCACTTAGTAGAGAACATTTATTATGTCAAGTGTTTTCATTTATATTATGCTTCTTTATATGAAACACTTGTGGTACTTAATTGCTCACAAATATCAATTTCTTCATATCTATTGAGCTTTTGGGACTAATGCTTTTCATGAGTGGTTTGGAAAGAATTAGGTCCCGTGTGTGCATGATGACCAAGGTATCTTGAAGGATGACCGTTAAGCGAGGTCAACAAGACGGCGGTGTCACCAAGAGTTGAGGACTAAGTCAAGATCGACTTGGCGTGGAGATCGTCACGAGGATGATCAAGTCAAGGTCGATAGGATGAGAGTCTCATGAGGTGAATCGAGTCAAGTTGCACAAGGCGAAGATGTCATCAATCATTTTGGTAAAAGACATCATGCACATTGCATCCACGGAGAAGACGGCATGCGGATTGAATGTAAGACTTAGATTTCTCGCTTGAATTTGAGTCTAAGGATTGTCAGATTATTAAGAGGATGCTCCATTGAATGACTTTTAGATGTGTCAAGTGCTCAAATGATTCATCCTTGTGAAATTTAGAGAAAGAGTGGTGTTGGTGGTGCTGAATGTGAGAATTGTAGGTCTCCTTGGACTCTTGGTGAAATCTGGATTTATCCTTTGAGAGTTGGGTAGTGAGACCTTGTTGGTTGTGTAGCCCTTGTTCTTAGCTTTCAATAGAGTCCAAAACACTTAAATCGGAGTCCGAATCAAAAGTTATGCTCGTTGCCGGGTTATCGAGTCAAGTCCGGACACTCCGGACTAAATGTCCGGACACTCCGAACTAAATGTCCGGATAGTCCGGACTGTGCGCAGTTCAAACGGCTAGTTTTTTTGGGACTTCTATTTAAAGCCCCCTCTTGGGTAGCCGTTGGAACAGAGTTTTTGGGATGGTTCCTTGGTCCTTTGGGGTGTATTCTCAGTGTTCTTAAGCTCCCAAAAGCCCTCTAACCCTAGATCTTAGTGATCCCTTTGAGTGAAGGGTTGGGTGTGAGAGGATAGTGCTCGGGTTGAGTGTGATTTGAGTTGTTGAGCACTTGATTTCATCTCCAAGCTTGTTCTTCGTGAGCATTTGTTACTCTTGGAGGTTGAGGACTCCTAGACGGCTAGGAGGTCACCTACGAGCCACCGGTTCTTCGTGTGGTTGGCCGTAGGAAGTTTGTGAAGGTTGGATTCCGCCTCCGCAAGGGAAGGAATCAAGAAGTGAAGACCGACGAGTGTATTTGTGCAACACCGGGAGGAACAGGGTTGAAAGAGACCCCGGCTCAAGCGTCAAAGGAGTTGAAACCGGCGAGTGCATTTGTGCAACACCGGGAGTAAGAGGGTTGAAAGAGACTCCAACTCAAGTGTGACGGAGCCGCCTCAACGGAGACGTAGGATCCCCTCAAGGATCCGAACTTCGGGTGAAAAATCATTGTCTCCAAGTTTGCTTACTTTTGTTCTTGCTTTAGTATTTGATTTTGAATCTTGAAATTGCCCGATCTATTTGATTATTGAGTTTCTCGCTAGGCATCTACTTGATCTAGGTTCCTGCTAGTGTTTATCATCTTTGTGTTCAAGTAGATTGTTTAAAAGTTGGAGGAATTTCAAATTTCATCCCGAGGCCTCCAATCCGGAGTATCCGCACAATTACCTCGGATAGTCCGGACATTTATACCGGAGTATCCGAAGTAAAAGTCCGGAGAGTCCGGGCTATACCCCTCGGCCATTCAAAGTCTCCAATCCGGAGTGTCCGAACCTAAAACCCGGATAGTCCGGACATTTATACCGGAGTATCCGGATAAAATCCCCGGATACTCCGAACTGAAAACCTTGGATTGTTTTATTTCCGCTGCAATTAAGTTTTAAAAGTTTAATTCGCCTATTCACCCCCCCCTCTAGGCGACATCACCTGTCCTTTCAGGTAGGATGGTCCGGTATACATATATTTACACATACCGGATCATCCTGATTGGTGGTTCCTTTATAGCCCACGGCGAAAGTTGTACGCATAGGGGATGATCCGGTTCGTTATCCTAACCTTTGCCGGATCGTTCGATCTATGTAATCGGCTCCCGTGCTTGAGGAAAGCACCTAGAAAGACAACGGTGTAGAGCTTTCCTCCTACCAATCACTTTCTCTGCGATTGCTACGATCACGAGAATAGAGTCAGCTATCGACGATTACACCAAAGCCTATGATGACATAGCTTTATGCCTGATCATGGGTTCCGTGTTGTTGTCTCCGCCAAGACTAACAGGAGACAACACCCGAGACCCCCAAGCCCATGACCCATAGCTCGCTTCCTACGACATCACCGCTAGCCCATCGGTCCGATGGTGACGAGAGTAGACCATTTCAATATCAAGACCCCACGAGCCCGCCGGCGATTATGCAGAGAGCTGAAGTCGATCCAGCCCGGCCCGATCTTTGGGCATTCCTACCGAGAACGCATTTTACCACGAGAGCCGAAGTTGATTTTAGTGGTGTTAGCTCTTGCCTGATCTTCATGTAAGGACGAAGTTATCTCAATGTTGCGCCACTCGTTGTTCCTTTCTGTAATCGATCGATCCATGTGAAATGTAGCACCCCAACGATGTGAACATTTAGGACCGTATGGGTGATTAATTACTTCAACACTAAATCAACACTAAATCCCATGTAGTGCGGCGGAGACAACTCCCTGAGACCCCAAGCCCGTGACCCATAGCCCGCTTCCTACGATATATTTACATAGACAGATAACTCAGACTTGCTTTTTGTACCGACGGACGATCCCATGTGCACATATTTACATAGACAGAGAATCTCAGATTTGCTTTTCTACCTACCGGACGATCCGGTATGCTAGACGCCAAGCGCCCTTCGCTTCCGGCCTTATATTAACCAACCGGGAGCAGTCAGGTTCACAACTTCCCCAAGCCATTCCTCTTCTCTCCTCCTCGGCAATGTCGGCCTCCTCGCCCTCATCCTCCTCCGCTATGTTTGCCGCAGATCGAGTCCGCGAGGAAGCGCCGCGACTCGGCCACCGCCGCTGCCGGGCGCGATTATCGGCGTCTCACAACCGGGTCCCCTGGGCTATGGGCAGAGGAGGAGGATGAGGCCATCCGTGGTGGTGGCGGCGGCACAGAGGGCGGCGGCAGAGGTGGCGAGAAGCGAGCGGCAATGAGGCGGCAGGAAGAAGAAGGGCGGCGGTGGCAAGGGGCAGCGCACCACGAGGAGAAGCCGAGGAGGAGGAGGAGGAGGAGCCGGTTGGCGGCGGGAGCGACGACGACGGTGTTAGCGAGGAGGACGCCGACGACTACATCCCCGCCCTGCACCGCTGGACACCTCCTCCTCCGGCCTCCTTCGGCGACGCCTTGTTTCGCTTGGACGAAGACGATTTACGACGCATTTATTTCGGATGTAGATAGAGTAGCTAGTTTACGAGGTATCTAGTTGGCGATAATTCTCATGTACTACTAGCGCCTTTTGGATGTACATTTTGTTAATGTAATGTGTATTGCATTGTTCCCATGGTAATAGAATTGAAATTTCAGAAAATGACACTCGAATTCTCCCTCACCCGCCTCTCTTCAATTTTCTTTATTCAATCATTGATTTTCATAAAGATGGATGATCTGCCTAGTCAAATTTGTCTAGACAGATCATCTCTTTGTACCATCGAGAGGTCGATTTCAAGGTTTTTTGTCCATTTGCCACTTAAAGATTTGACTAGACAGATCTTCCGCTTTGTACCATCGAGAGGTCGATTTTCAAGGCTTTTTGTCCATTTGCCACTTAAAGATTTGACCTTTGGATATGATGCCACTTGAGCTAATGAAATATGGGACCGTATGAGTCAATGAAATGTAGGTCCAAGTAATTTTATGGCCACATGTTTAAAGTGGCAAATAACCAAATCTCTCCCCCAAACTATGGACGGACCATCCGGTCTGTGCAATCGTCTCGCCTGATATACGACGCCGCCTGTAGAAATCATTGGAACCGCCTGTGTAAATCTTGTGCACCGCCTGTGGAAATTCCTAACCCCTAAAATCTCTAGGCGAGAGATCGAATTGCTCCCCCCGTCCAAAGCGGCAAAGCCAAATTTCTCCCGTCGACACCTCCACGCCGCCGCCATCGGTGATCACATCCTCGGCTCGCGCCTCGACAACCGCTCGGCGCTCGGTGACCTTCCACGGGCTCGCGCCACGACTACCGCCCGCCGCGCTGCCGCTTCTTCGCCCACGCCGCCTCGCTCCGTGACCTCTCCGCGCCTCGCCTCCGACGAACTTTCCGCCGGGTCGCTAATCGCCGGCCCCAATTCCTCCGACGCCGCCCGCGCCTCGCTCGCCTAGCAAGGCAAGTGCATCCGACCACCCTTATTTCTTGTTATCTTTATGAAAAAAGTTTCGAAGATATGTCCAAAGTAGATGGTGATTGATAGAGTATGAGTATCACACTTAACATAGAGCAATTCTTTTGAGATATCATAAGTAGTTATTAATAAAATCGGTTGAAGTTGGAGTTACCAAAGTTTGTGGAGTCGGTTTGGATGGACGATGAATACTCTACGGATAGTTTTTTGAACCGCATGTTGTAAACGATCAATTCCAAAGAATTAAAATCATTTGGATAGAGTTTAGCTAAGCTCATCAGATTATCCAAGTTGAAATCATGAAATGAGTCTCTTGGACTTAAAGAAGCTGACCAAACAAGCAAATTGGATGTGGTATGCTGACCAAACTAACTGAAGTTGATGAGCAAAACAATGGACATAGTATGCTGTACTATTTTCTCTCATAATCAATGATTTCAAGCCATTGAACTCACCTCGCGATTGCTTATGCCATCATAACCTTGGCCCCTAACTTGCTTCAAGCTTAACTTATATTCTCGCAAATAGCGAGTCAATAGAAGACTTGAGATAGGAAGAAGTGGTCTCTTTTACATGAACTAGACCAACAAATCTCTTTCACAATTCCACAACTATAAACATATCGCAGAACAACCGCTATCCGCTTTTAACAAATCAAGGCAATATTTCAATGCATTGTTGTGAACACTATTGACACCTCCTACATGCTCTTTTAGTTTTGCTTTTTTATTCCAGCTATTCCAACCATTTATAACAAACGATCATACCCAAATTTCCTTCTTGTTGCGGTCCCTAAATAAGAAACAACAAAAGCAAGATGCTCTATCTTTGGATTCGCTATACTCAAGCCAACTCCCAAACTCATCAAACCATTGAGGATTAAACCTTCATTTTGTAGTAAGATGGGAGATAAAGAATTACTCAACAAGAAGGCGCGAAGAGGAGCCTTGCAGAGCTCGATGGTAATACGCCGCAAGAGGAGGGCGATGCTTAAGGCGCAAGAAGACTTGGCCGAGAAGGATGATGCAGCCACGCGGCCGAAAGAACACCGAGCCCATCGTTGTCCTTGGCAGCGATGGTTCCTCGTCATCGCACAAGAGCCCTAGCCTCAGCTTCCATGCCCACGACGAACGGCGACGTGGGGAAATCGACTCGACTACGATCCCAATGAAGAGGTATTAAGAAGAGTGAGCTTGTTTTATTTGTAGCTTGGCGTGACATAACTGCATTTCCTTATGTTTGCGTATATATTCCTCGTGTTTATTTCTATGAAGAGGCCGAAAGGCAATCACGCCGACTAGCTGCAGCTCAAGAGGTAATTGAAGATACCTCCGCATGTTCCCGTGGATTCTCTCGCTGCAACAACCACGACCTCGCATAAACGAAAACGGGGAACGTAGGAACAAGTTACCGCAGGACTTGGTATATCACGGAGGTCGGTCCTTTAGGAGACCCCTAGAACCTCCCCGAGGCACTATCCAAGTTCCAAAATAGTCATGGTGTCTTGTCAAGGACAATGTTTCCATCACGATTGATAACTGGACAAAGGTGGCCGACGCGACAAAGGCGCACTTGTGGACCGAGCTGCAGAAAATCAAAAGGTTCCCCTCAGAGTATGAGGCCATCGCTAAGAAGAATGCCTTGGATGTGATGGGGAAGAGCTTCCGAATCGGAGGTATGAGCTGAACAAGTACTTTGTGAAGACGGAGCGGACACCATTCCGAAATATGGAAAAATCACCGTGGGTGAATGGGCGGAGTTTGTCCTGCAGAAGACCAAGCTTAAGCCGTAGCATTGAGCGAGGTGTACAGGTGCCTCGCGAAGAAGAACAAGTACCCTCATCACCGGGCACGGTGGGTATGCCCTAAGATTGTTGAGTGGAGGAGTAAAGAAGAAGAGGAAGCCCGGCTTTGGGATAGAGAACCCATTGACGAGTCAGAAGCGAAGCGAGGCGTAAATTGGGTCCTAGCTCGCCAACCCAACAAAGAAGAAGGGTCGCAAAGCACGGTGGACTGCGGTCTGGAAGTTTCCGCTAAGTCGCTAAAGATCTCGCACAAGCAAGCGGAGGATCTTTCGTGCAGACAGGAGAACGATGACCTAACGACGGCGTTGGGAACCAAGGAACACCTGTGTCGCACTCGTGGCGTCGGAAGTCGAGTGGGCTTCAAGCATGGGTTCCCAAATATCAAGACCAATACAAGTCGCGTCAAAGATATAAGAGGACCATGGCCGATACAATAAGACAATCGCCCAACAAGAGTTTTTAAGACCGTGGGAAGAGAAGGAGGCGAAAGGCGTTATAAGCGCGGTCGGATGACAACCCGAGCCCGCCCAGATCCGAGTAGCGCGGTCCGCACCAATCCTAACGCCGATATCCCGTGGATGATATCACAGAGGCAACCAAGTGCAAGCTCAGGCACATCCGGAGCAAGGGGCTTGGTCGCCGAGCTTATGGAGGGCATGGCATATCCGCACCGTGATACACAACCAACTCCGTCAAGATTGGTCACGCAAAGGTGCAAGTGGACATCGTGCTTGTTCCGTGCCTTGGCTTGTGGAAGCTACCATTCAGACCCCGATGATGTAGAGACCATCCAAGATGCAGTTGGGTCATTTATTGTATGGCCCAAAGAAGATATTGCATTGATACAAGAGAGGTCGAGACGCCAAAGACAAGTCAAGACGCCGACCTACCTCTTCCAAAATTGCCTACACCACAAACCGCATCTTCTCCATCGGCGGTGCCTTCACCACAACGCACATCTTCTCATGGCCGCCTTCACCACAACGCAGATCTTCTCCGCCGGCGGCTTTCACCACAACGCATCTTCTCTGCGGCGGCGCTTTCACCACAATCGATCTTCTCCGCCGGCGCCTTTCACCACAAATACAGATCTCCGTTCTTGGTTGCAAAGAAAACAAAGAAGTAGATTGCAATCAACGGAGTACCACCAAGTCAAACAGGAGTGCCAACTCCACTCGGGTACAGACCATGGCCATGCCTTCACTAGAGACTTATGAGCATGGCAAGCCATTTCTCCCCATAGAGCAGATCAACAAAGGACTATGGGAGTTGAAGAGATTCCATGACTGGTACTTGAGGGCATCTCGTCTTGGGGTGAAGGGCATTCAAGCCGCCGTCCCTCCGTGATATCTACAAACACGAGGATACTCACTACGTGCTCGATCGATTTTGGTGACTTGCAATGATGTTCCGCTTTTGGAAAACTCGACATCAACATGATCGGCGGTGGTGCCTCGTAAGTTGACCATTGACCTACCCTTACATTGTTAATTATATCGGCTCTTGCAGTAGCAAGTGCCGATATAACTAATTATGACAACATAATATCATTATATTGCATTCTGATATAGCATAATAAAGAAAACCCCAAATGTATAGCAGTTGAGTGCCAAGTTGAGTTCCTCTTTATAGTAATGGCTTGTTAGATCATTCAAAAATTGGCAGAATCCATATAATTTTCAGTAAATCGTAAGTTGGCCGATTTTAGTGTGGTTTTTTCCTTTTTAGTAAAGTTAACTTCTGCCAAATCTGTCGAACAAGATGCATTTTGCCAAAATCGATATTTCCCAAAATGTCATGTTTCCCAAAGATTCAAGATATAAATTGCCGCATTGACCATTGTCTTCGTAGAATGCAATATACCGATGCTAAAAGATGGGAAAACGTGTCGTTCCTTGACCCCTCACGGATTAGCCAACCGAGCTTAAGAGTCAGACTCAATGAAAAGGCGTTGAAGAATAAGGAGATGACGGAAACAGAGATAGAAGAAAAGCGAAAGTCCACGACCGAGAACGCCAAGTAGATGTGGGCTATACATATCAAAAGCAATGTTCCAGATGCAAGACAAGGACGCTATAATGGCTCCTACAATTTTAAGTAATCTCCTCATTCGTCAATCGTTGCTAAAAGCTTAGTTTGCACCATAATCACTCGTGAAACTTACATATATAAGTTTTCGTTGCAGCGATCACTTTATTTGTTTCATGTCTGCACCAAGCAGAAAGCGGATATATGGTCCTTGACTCATCCGTAACCCCACCGAATCTTACAATGAATTCACCCGCCTTAAATGCGTAAGAAATATATATACACAAACATACATAACATATATAACGTAATTTGTTTTATGATATGATAGTTACTTGTTGTTGTTGACATTCGAGTAGGGCTTTCAAGAATTACGCGAACAAAAAGCGGGGCAACATGATCCTGCGAAGGGTCGATAAGATGCTTTGCTATGTCCACCCATGGGTAAGAAGACACTTGTAATGCTTCAACATAATTGCACTAGTAATAAGGAAGGAATTACCAACTGCATTAATTCCATACATTATTATTTGATTTGAAGTGCCACAAGCAACCTCCGTGCAAGTGTTCTTTGTGGATACTACGCTCATGAAGTTTCTCGTAATCAACGGAGGTATGTATAAACCCCGTGACGTAAGCCTATATACAAATTGGTGATTCAAGATTATTTATTATCTTATTCTCGATTTCACTATTGTTTAACCTCTTTATTGCCTACTTTTATTATCGCAGGTGAAGATTGCAAAGACCACTTTGGCACTCACTGATGATGACCTTTGCAATGTGCAAAAGGACATGTGCCAGTTCATTCGCCGTGAAGTCATCCATGAGAGAGGTAGTTTTTTTACCGTGAAGGTGAAGTGGCGAAGCATGCTACACTTTGTAATTGGGAGATGAGGATAGATGGACCGTGAACACTGATATATATATTTTTTGAAAGACACCAAGGCTGTAATTTATATTAGATAGAGAATATCAGAGGAGTACATGGCGTAGGATACTGCACCTGGAGAGTTTTATAAGGAGAATATCAGAGGAGTATATATATATAACCTTGTGTATATAACCTTGTATATATATACATAATGCAATTATGATTTATATCTGCTTCGTATATATAATCCTTGTCATTGTTATGTATGGATTTGTGCTTTGATAAAGAAAGTGATTGATAGAATGTATGCATTTATTAATATTATAATATAATTAACATAACATTATTAAAAATGATTCTCTCGATCTCAGACAAAGTGACGGCTTAAGCTTGCGCCGTGAAAATGCTTATTTATGCAAAGCGGTGCTTAAGCCACCCGACCCAAAGAAACGATTTATGCAAAGGGTTCTTAAGCCATCCGCCAGCATAAATGCATTTTGTGCAAAGGATGGCTTAAGAACCCGCTCAGATAAATGCTTATTTGTACAGGCGGTTTCTTAAGCATACCGCTTGTACAAATGCATTTTACAGGCGGCTCCTAAAAACGCCTGTGAAAATATACCGATTTGCACAGACTTCGCCATAAAGCGGATGCGAAAACGCCTGTGAAGATGCGTTACCAGCCGCCTGTACAAATGATTTCGGTAGTAGTGCTTCAAACGAGGGATTATAGGGAAATACCACACCACCTTCTTCTTACGCTTCACCCCGACATCATCGTTCTCCATATCATCATCGTTGCCCTTATACCGCTTTTGCTTTGCAAACAACACAGCATCCAAGTCTGCAAACTCATTATGATACAATATGCAATCAATTGACATGCGTATTCTTTATACTTCCATCCCAACGCCGCATAACCCGCTTCGCCCGATGCGTAGTTACTGAGCAACACGTTACCCTTTGGAAGCATGTCCCCCAAGAGATATAACAGCTCAGTAAAGCTCTTATCGGACCAACCATTGCTTGCCTTCAACTGCAATAGTGAAAGCACAGTATGTAGCTTTTTGAGCTCCTCCTTGCAACCTGGGTACAATGGCGTTGAAGAGTCCTCTACCATACGCTGGAACATTTGAAACACTCTTTCACTCGTGAAGTCCCCCTCCCCATCACTCAACATTTGATCTAGATCACCTTCATGGCTATCAACGAACGTATCTTCGACCGCCGTCATATCGTTGTCTCTGTCATCTTCATCAATGTGTTACCCTTCATGTACAACCTTATCTTCACCGTGCTCGGTCCAACAGGTATAGCTAGTCTTGAAACCCCTTCGAAGCAAGTGTGCATGTATCGACTATATGTTAGAAAACAGCTTCTCATTTTGGGTATAAACCGGTAGTGATATTGTGTTATCACTGCCGGTTGTTTTCTCGAACTGGCAGTGATACGTTTCCCACGCGGCCGAGCTTTCGAACCGGCAGTGATATGTTATCATTGACGGCTCTAGCCCAACCGATAGTGATATGTCACAAGGATTGCCTATTGCGTAGTAGTGTGTGCAGCATATCGAAGTTCTCATGTGCCACTCCTAAAAAATGCTATGTTGGATGAGTCTGAGCTTCTTCTTCCCCAACATCCTGCTGTGGTGGATGCTGCTAGGATGACTGACCCCTCTGAACCTGAAGACCTGCCTCTTGTGGTTTATATAGCTTGTGGGCACTACCACAACCACCATGGTACCCCATCACCCTTTTTATGATCATCATCATATAAGGGGCGAAGTAGATCCTTTTACCTCGATCACTAGCAGAGGAATGAATTTCACGAAGAATAAAATCCACCACATTGAACTTTTCTTTCTTCATGATTTTACTCATAATGTTCCAAGCATAGCCTCTAATCTCATCGAAGTTACTGCTCTTGGGATGAACAGTAATGCGCATGATTCTATTGATGAGGCTAGATGTGGGGAGGAGATGAGACATCTTACCGGGCCTCTTAACATGGGCTGCTGGATCATAAAAATATATTGTTCAAAGAGAGGAAGAGTGGAGTCGCTGTGAATCTTGGGTTGACCATTATGGTAAACCCCCTAGGCTTGCTCAATGTCCACTTTAGATGTTGTGTACACCGCTGAGTCAGTCATCCAAGTGATCTCATCAAAGGAGTCAGAAATATGAAGTGTGGCATAAAATTATCGAATCATATCCTCATTATAATCACACTTCATACTGACGAAGGCTGCGAGATCAGCACCATGGAAGAGCTCAAGCACTCCAACAAAGAGAGGAATCTTTGTAATATGCTCCCAACTTACCCACTTATGTTTTGCGAATTTTTTGTTCAGATATATCTCATGATAAACTTTTTGTTGAAAGATAGTTCTGAACTTATCCAAAGTAGCACTGCGAGGGAGCATATACTGATTTGCCTGTCGAAGCGAAAAATACTTCCCCCTAATCATCCTTAGATCCATAGTGGGCTGGAAATCATCAAAAATTTCACCTTCATCTTTGACCCTTCACTCTCACTACAATTTTCTTCCTCAAAATCAACATCCATATTGTCATCCTTTTCACTTGATTCTGAGACTGCTTTCTTTCCTTTTCTCCCTCGAGAACATCGACCAAGCTCTTGTTGAACTTTGAATCAAATTTCCTTGTCCTTTGCAACATGAATTTGAGTCTTCACTATTACTCTCATGTGGCACGGGAACACCCCTTCCTCGTGTTGACTTGCAAATCACCCCGCTGCAATGAGGAGGAGAAGGAAGATTCTTGGTCCTCGGCATGATGACTGAGATAACAAGTAGTAGATGAAATGAGAATCAAGGACTACATGCCCTAAAAATGGATTGTGATGCAATTGTGACAAAACATGCTAAAGTTGAGATTTTTGAGCAAACACCCCGGTCATACCGACCATGGGGCCGGTAGCACCGGCCATGGGCGGTGCTACTGCCCAGGGGTCGGTATGATCGGCCATATGGGCCTCTTTTGCCCAAAATCGCAAAAACTTGAGTTTTGAATAGATTGATCCATTGAATGGAACATATAGATATAAAAAAAATCAGAAATCTACTCATTGCTCCAGGGAATTTGATTTATTTCACATGATTTTGCCACATTATGCATCAAACCCTAAAATTTTGTACAAGAACCCTAAGGCATGGTAAAGCAAGGAATTGAAAGGAGAAAGAGGGGAAAAGATACCTTGAAACTGTAGATTGAGATGAGAGTGAAGGATTTTAGGGGAGAACTTCAGATCAATTGATTTCTTCTTGGTGATCTTGGAAGAGAGAAGGTTCTTGAGAGGAGAGGGATAGAGGGATGAGAAAAGAAGAATAAAGGAGAGGGGCACGGCCTGGCTAAAGAGAAGGGGAGCAAGAGAGCGGTTACACCGAGATTTGTGCCGAAACTACCCATGCTCGATTTAGTCAGTATAACCGCATAGGGTCCGGTCATGCCACTCACTGGTGCTACTGCACCTTCTAGGGTCACATCGGCCTTGACAGGCAGAAACGCCATTTAAAAGCTAATTTGAGTTGTTGTTTCTCTTTTATTTGTGTTTTTGATGAAAACTCTATTTAAGCACTTCAACTCAATAAAACAATCAAGAAGAACGAATTTTCACAAGTAATTTTTGCTAAAGCAATTTTCTTTTGAGAGAAAGAGAGAATTTTGGAAATAATCATTTGTACAGAGAAATGACTTTTGCATTTGGGCATATGTGAGTTTGAAATACCTTGCATGAGTCTAGATATGATGAGAGTCTAGCTCCAAGGCAATAACTCATAATGTGCATTTTAATAGATCAATATAGACCAAATTTTGAACTTTGGAGAGAATTTGTAAAAACAAGATTTAGCTCAAAACATATTTGGATATATATATATTATTTTTTTAATATAGATAAGATCAGATAGAGTAGATTGAGTCAGAGATGAGATTTATATTTATTTACTTTTTGAAATGAAGAATCTTGAAAGATGACATTTTCTAAGGATATTTTTCAAATGTGTTAGTTCAACATAATCTAGAATTTTTTAATCGTATTTGCACTTATTTGATATTTTCACATTTCTACGGATGTGGTATACATATGAGAGGCATAACACTCCCCTAAATGTGTTACTCACCAAGAAATCCAAATAAATAAATAAGAGCCAATTAATTAACCATTAACAGTCAAACATGGTGCAAATATTCAAGCAACATTTGAGATATCTATGGCATTTAATTCATTCCTCAATTTTCAAAATCTTGCTTCATCAAAGGGCTTGATGAGGATATCCGCTAATTGATCTTTGGTTCTAATGTGACTAATCACAATATCACCTTTACTCACATGATCTCTTATGAAATGATGGTGGATATCTATATGTTTGGTCCTTGAATGTTGGACCTGTGTAGGATCGAGATGGCGAACAGAGGGGGGTGAATGGTCAAGATGGTGAGAGACAACATCAATCTCATGAGTCTTGAGTCAGAAATAGGCCCCGTCAAGAGTTAAGGTTGACAAGTCAGTAGTGTCCCTTGATGGTGGTCACTTTCATTTCCCAAACTCAAAGGTCGAGTGCGATCAAGAAATATCGAGTATTATCCGAATCAGGGTATGTGCAGCCAATTGCTTGGAGGTCACTCAAAATCTTCGTAAACCGACCAAAGCACTCATCAAGACTCTCACCAGCGTGTTGTTCGAATTTGTTATATTCACACTTGTGCTGATCCTACCTCACAATCTTGATTTGGATAGTGCCCTCATGGTAAGCATCGAGGGTCACCCAAATCTCGTAAGCGGATCGCAGGTGAGCAATCCTATCATACTCACTGCAGCTGAGTCCCTGTATGAGAATGTTCCTTGCCTTAGCATTTACCTCAACGTCAGCCATATTACCGGTCGTGACATTCTCATCAGTAGGAACCTCATACGGGAGCTTCACCTTCTTCCATATCAGGAAGCCATGGGTAGTGATGTACGACTCCATCCGAGACTTTCAAAAAGGAAAATCGACTCCAGAAAAGATGGGAGCTTGGTGGAATATTTGTCCATCGTCATGGCTCTCGAGACCAGTCAAGATTGATGAAATAGCAAAACCGGCTCTGATACCATTTGTAGGATCGAGATGCCAAACAAAGGGGGGGTGAATGGTCGCAAAATAAACTTTTCCCACTCTAAACAATCCAGCCAAAACCCCCACTTCAAAGAGGAAAAAGGCAAAGAAAGTGAAAATCCCAGAGTCCTTAGCAATGGATGGCACTACTACAAATGCAGTACTACCGGGTTACTGTAGCGGTAGTACCGGGTAATGTAGCTACAGTAAAAATCATCTTGATGAACAAAAGGAGAAACGAGAAATCTTTTGATCAGCTGGACAAAACTTCACAAAACTTGGTAGATATGATCATAGGGATATCATGAACTTGTTCCAACTTTCAATTGCAAGGATTGACGTCAAATTTCCAATCTTTTTGTCTGAGAAGGAAGAACACACTAGTTTGAGTAAGAACACCAGAACCCAATCTAAGGCTTGCTCGTGGGATTTTACTGATCAAAGTGATCTTGAATGGCTTCCCACAAGTCACAGCAAGCAAGAACACAAGTATAAACTCCCACAAACACAAGTCACAAGATCATTCACTCAAGTACGCAAAGAACAGTTTCTTGCAAGAAGAACGCATGGAACAACATCCTCAACATAAGAAGGAAGCATGTAGAAGGAGAGGAGGCAAATCCAAATTGCAAAATGTAAATTGCAAGAAAGTAAATTGCAGGAATGTAACTTGAAGAATTTAAAGTCAGAATATTAGAGCTGAAAGTAAATTCAATGTTTGAGAGGAAAGATTTTTCATTGCTGGAAGGGAGGTTTACAAAGCCTCACAAAACCAGTGGGCAAAGCTCAAAGGAGCACAAAACATCACACACTTCGCCTAGTCCCGGTCATCTTTTGCATCACCATGACCTAGCTTCATTGTCCTGCAACCATCGAAAACAAGGAAACACATCACATAGCATTGCCCAAAATGATATGCAATAAAATTCATGCAATCTCCAAATTCATACTCGTATTTCGCTCAAAAAACCAGTACTACCGCTCCTACAAAGCCTGTAGTATTGCTTTGATGGAATACCTCAGTGTCATCAAAATAGAGCAAATCCCATTCACGCTGGACCCAAAATCTCTCTCTCTATTCTTTAGTCTGGTGCAAACTGAGTCTACGCTGGACCTTTCTTCTTCTCAGTCCAACACTGAAAACAACTTATCCAAGAAAGAACCCGAGCGAATACCATTTATGCTGGACAGTATTCCGCTTATACAAAGTTAAGTCCGGCGCTAACTCATGTTTCCACCGAACAAACATTTTCCTTTGTCAGGCGCTAACTCATTTCATGCTAGACCCACATTTTCTTAGTCCATCGCAGACGTGTAAAAGTCAATTTGCACGTCGGACTCAATAGATTTCCAAAACCTATGTACGACGGACCTAACTGGCTCAGTCCGGCGTAAATGTGCAATTCTGCAAACTTGGTCCTTCATACACAGGGCAAACATGACTCAAATTGCTTCAATTTGAAATTCCATTTCAAATCAAACTCAAATTCAAAACCACTTTTTACAAACACAGTCAATTACTCATCACAAACGAGGATAGACCTCCACATGGTTTTTCAACCGGCTTGTTGGCTATTTTGACGGCGCTTTCATTGTCACATAATAGAGGCATATTTTTAAAATTTATTCTATAATCCATTAAAGTTTGCCTCATTCATAATAATTGAGCACAACAACTACTAGCAGAAATATATTCAGCTTTGGTGATGGATAGGGTTACAGAATTTTATTTTTTGGAAAACCATGAAACTAGGGATCTACCTAACAATTGGCAACTCTCAGAGGTGCTCTCTCTATCCACTTTTCAACCCACATAATCCAAATCCGAATATCCAATTAAATCAAATTTAGCACATTTGGGGTATAATAACCCTATATTTGAGGAATGCTTTAAATATCTTTGAATTCTCTTAACGGCTGCTAAATAACACTCTTTAGGAGAAGCTTGAAAACGTACACACATACAAACACTAAACATGACATTGGGCCTAGATGCAGTAAGATAAAGTAAACTACCAATCATAGAGCGATAAAGATTTAAATCTACTGGTTTACCTCCCTCATTTAGGTCGAGATGCCCGTTGGATGCCATTGGAGTCTTTATAGGCTTCGCGTCTTCCATGCCAAATCTCTTGAGAAGATCCTTAATATATTTTGTTTGACTCATGAATGTCCCATTTTTGAGTTGTTTGATTCGAAGTCCAAGAAAGAAGCTTAATTCTCTGATCATGGACATCTCAAATTGCCTAGATATCATATCATCAAATTCTTTGCAAAAATTCTCGTTAGTAGCACCAAATATAATATCATCAACGTAAATTTGACACACAAAGAATTCTCTATCAATTATTTTAGTAAAGAGTGTAGTATCAACTTTTTCAATTTTGAAATCTTTTGAAATTAGAAAGTCTCTAAGTCACTCATACTATGCTCTAGGAGCTTGTTTGAGATCATGTAGCACCATAGAGAGTTTATAAACATGATTTTGGTGTTTGAGATTCTCAAAACTAGGAGATTGTTCTACAATACCAATTTGGATATTTATCCATTTAAGAATGCATTCTTTACATCCATTTGAAATAGTTTTATATCAAAACAAGATGCAAAGGCAAGTAAGATTCTAATAGCTTCTAATCTAGCTACGGGTGCAAAGATTTCACCAAAATCCAATCCTTCGACTTGTGTGAAACCTTGTGCCACTAATTTAGCCTTATTTCTTACTACTATACCATTTTCATCTTGCTTGTTTCGAAAGACCCATTTGGTGCCAATTATGTTGTATTCCTTGGGTCTTTCTACTAATGTCCAAACGTCATTCCAGGCGAAGTTGTTTAGTTCTTCATGCATTGAATTTACCCAATCTAGATCATCTAAGGCTTCATCTACATGAGAAGGCTCAAGAGAGGACATAAAAGAGTAATGTTGACAAAAAGAAGCGATACGTGAATGAGTTTGAACACCCTTACTAACGTCACCCAATATTTGATCTATTGGATGATGTTTGGAGAGTCCATGATAAATTCTTTGAGGTAGAGGTTGAACTTGTTGATCATTCTCCTTCTCATCCACATCAATAGGTTGAACTTGACTAAGCGTTGCAGAAGTGGATGGTTCAACTTGAGTGGATGAGGGTTGATCTTCCTAATTCTCTTCCGGCATTACATCTCCAAGCGTCGTGTTCTTCATTGCTTCTCTTAAACCTTCATCACCTACATCACCCAAATTTTCTTGCTCTTCTTGAAAGCCATTAGTTTCATCAAATTCAACATTGCAAGTTTCTTCAACAAGACCTTTGTTTTTATTAAAAATGCAATAAGCTTTGCTATTTGAAGAATAGCCAAACAAAAACCCTTCACCACAATGATTTTGAAATTTTGAAAGGTGAAGACCCTTTTTCAAAATATAACATTTGCAACCAAATACTTGAAAGTAAGAAATGTCAAGTCTTCTTCTAACAAGAAGCTCATAAGAAGTCTTTTTTAAAAGACGATGTAAGTAAAGCCTATTTGTTGCATAGCAAGCGGTATTAATGGCTTCCGCCCAAAAACTATCGGATGTGCCATATTCATCAAGCATTGTTCTTTCCATTTCTATTAATGTTCGATTTTTCTGTTCTACAACTCTATTTTGCTCTGGAGTGTAGGTGGCGGAAAGCTCATGCTTTATTCCAAGTTCATCACAATAATCTTCAATTCTTGTGTTTTTTAACTCGGAACCATTATCACTACAGATTTTCTTTATTTTGAAATCAAATTCATTTTGAGCCCTTTTAGCAAACTTTTTAAAAATTTCGGAGGCTTCGGATTTGTCATCCAAGAAAAATACCTAAATTTATCTTGAATAATCATCAACAATAACTAAGCAGTAAGAATTGCCTCCGATGCTCTTATAGGTTGTTGGGCCAAACAAATCCACATGTAACAGCTCTAATGGTCTAGAAGTGGACATAATACTTTTTGAAGGATGAGAACTAGCCACTTGCTTGCTCGCTTAACAAGCACTACAAAGCCTATTTTTCTCAAACTTCATATCTTTTAAGCCCACAACTAAATCATTTTTGAAAATTTTTTTAAATTGAATCATCCCAACAAGAGTCATTTGAGGTAAAGTCAACTAAATACAAATTTTCAAATCTAAAACTTTTGAATACCAAAGAATTATCATTTTTTAAAGATAACTACTCCATTTCTATAAAAAAACTACAAATGAGGCCTAGATCACATATTTGAGCAACTGATAGTAAGTTAAAATTTAATATTTCAACTAAGGAGACATTTAAAATAGAAAGGCCGATTGAGATAGCAATTTTACCTAATCCTAATACCTTTCCTTTGCTATTGTCTCCAAATGTGATTTTGTCATGTTGCCCACTTCCCGATTCAAATGTGGTAAACATTTTTCGGTCGCTGGTCATGTGTTGAGTTCATCCGCTATCCAACACCCAAAACCGTCCACTGGTCTTGTAGTTCACCTACAAAAAGAATCAAACCTTTTTAGGTACCCAAATTTGTTTGGGTCCTTGAAGGTTTGTAACCAAGGTTTTGGATACCCAAACAACTTTCTTTCTTTGGCCAATATAGGGGTCCCAACAAATTTACCAAATATTTTACCGTATTTATCTTTCTTAAGAACGTAGCAAGAATCATAAACATTATTTTTTGATGCTTTGCCCAAAGGACAATCATTTGCTAAATGTCCTATATCATGACATTTATAACAAACCTTTCCATTTGATTTTACAAAACAAGGAGCTTTGTTACTTAATTTCTTACCCTTTTTAGGAATATATCCAAGTCCTTCTTTATTGTAAGAATATTTTTAACTATTTAAAATTTTATTTAGAGTGTCCTTACCTTTAAAGCATCTATCTAAACTTTTGTTAAGTTTATTTACTTGTTCTTTAAGCTCATTATTTTCAACAATTAAATTTTCATCACAAGAAATTGAGCTAGAGCATGAAGTAGAAGGTATATCAATTAAATCATTACAAGAGGTGGATATACTAGATTTTGCTACACAATGTGAATCAATTCCTAGTCTAGGCATAATATCACATTCAATACTAACATCTTTTAAGGACTTTGAATGATACTCCCTTCATCCCACAAAACAGGGCGCATAAAAATCTAACTAGAATCCTATTTTATAGGGCGTCTTGTGATTTGTCGTTTATTTCTTCCGCAATTGCCCCTGCACATGCATGGTCTTGGTCAAGCGAGCAGGTTTGTTCTTGATTCCACGTGATTCGCTCGCTTTCCATCTTTATGCGTGGTCCTTCCAAAAAGACAACGAAGGAGTAAAAAATGGGATGCTAATGGAAAGTCGAGCTAGCATCGGTAGAAAATCACTGCGTTGGTAATCGCGCCCAGGTTAATACGCCTTATAAATTGGGATGGAGGGAGTACTTAACAAGAAGAGTCCCATGAGCTTCCTTTAGATCCTCATAAGAGTCTTTGAGGGAAAGAAATTCTTTTCTCAACGCCTTATACTTAGACTTTTCTTTGCCGAGGAACTCATTTAAGTCCTCAAGCATATCCATTAGCTCATCATATAAGGGTTCATCATTGTCATTTGATTTTACCCTAAAATCACTTTTTGTCATGAGACACAAAGGAGTGACAAAACCCAAAGATGCCTCCTTGATGGCAACACTAGCGAGAACCTTCTTCCTTGAGGGTGTCTCATCTTCGGAGGAGTTAGAATCCAAATACTCCTCTTCGAAATCCCATTCTCTAATGTGAGCTTCACCTTTGCCATCCTTTTGAAGCTTCTTGAAAAGCTTCTTCTTTCCTTGAAAAACCTTCTTCTTCTTGAGCGACTTGTTCTTGTCGTCCTTTTTCTTAGGGCAATGAGAAGCAATGTGCCTCTTCTCATCACACTCATAGCACCGGATATTTGCAAACCGGTTTGAGCTAGAGTGTTGCCCCTTCTTGAACTTTTGAGGAGCGTTTGAGCTTGAATGCCTCCTCATAAATCTCTTTATTCTTCTTACGAGGAGTGCCATCTCCTCCTCGGTGTCTACATCTTTAGAAGTATCAAGCGGCTCATCGCTTGATTCCACTTTCGCCTTGAATGCGATATTCTTTTTTTCTATGAGCTTTGTTCCAAAAGCTTCTCCTTGTCGTTCTTGTAAAGCTCATTAGTTATGAGGTTTCCAAGAAGTCCCGTTGGTGTCATCTTTGGTAGCTCCGGTGAGTTGAGGAACAACGTCATCAAAGTCTCATATTTCTTCGAGAGGGCTCTAAGCATTTTGCGAACAACATCAAGATCGGTTAGTGATGCTCCAAGACCCTTGAGCTTATTTACTATATTATTGAGTTGTGAGTACATCTCATTGATGTTTTCATGGGGTAACATAATAAAAATCTTATATTTGATTCTAATCATTTGCAATTTGGCTTCTTTAACCGAGGATGCCCTCCTCATGGATTTCCGAGAGGGTTGTCCAAATCTCATGAGCGGTTTCAAGATTGCTCACTCGATTGAACTCATCCACATTCAAAGCGCCAAAAAGAGCATTCAAAGCGCCAAAAAGAGCATTCATAGCTTGAGCATTGAGGTGAGTATTTCACTGTTCTTGTTCCATTATGATAGTGCGATTTACTCCTAGAGTGAAACCCTCAACTACAAATCTCCATATACTTGGGCTCATGGCCTTAAGATAAATGGTCATATGAATTTTTCAATATGCATAATTTGTGCCATCGAAAACTGGCGTCTTACCTATTTACACCCCATCACTAGCCATCCTTACTCTCTAGGCAGTAAAGCCCTTTGATAGAGAGTCCAAGCTCTGATACCACTTATAGGATCAAGGATAAGTTGACTAGAGGGGGTTGAATAGGAGGATTCTAAAATTTTTAAAACCTAATTGCAATTTGTGAAACTTCAAGTGAAGACTGCAATAGATGAAAATTTATGTGACTTCTAGTGATCACAAGTACTCTAGCAAGTTAAGTATGAGCAACAAATGATTCTAGTTCCAATTATACTCAAATCGCTAGAAATAAGAATTGAGCACAAGAATAATAAATGCAAGTCACAAGAAAATGAGAGACGAGAATTTTTATCCTGTGGTCTCGAAGACTTGCCAATCTCCCCTAATCCACGTTGAGGTGACTTGAACTCCTTCAAGCTGTCTCCACCCATTTGAGCCTTCCTCAATCACTCGTGATAGCTCTTCCCCACTATAGGAAGGTGAGCTCCTTGCCTTCACAACCGATTGGGTCGCCTCACAAGCTTCCTTGAGAAGATCACCGATGCCTCACACCTCCAAGCCGTCTAGAAGGCAACAACTTTCAAGAGTAACAAGTCTTGACACTTGCTGGAGGTCGAATTGAGTGTCTAGAGGCTCAACACTAAATGCACCACTCAATTTTGCTCCTAACCCTCTCAAAGTGTGAATGGAATGCACAAAGAGTTTTGGAGACTAACTAGAGCTCAAATATCATCAATGAGGTCTAAGATCTGCTCTAAAATGTAGAGGGTATTTATAACCCCAACCAACCAATTCTAGCCATTGGCCAAAAGTGGGCCAAAAACATCTTGAGAGGCCTGTCATACCACCCTTGGGTCGGTATGACCGACTCTTTGTACCCAATGGTCGAAACAGTATATTTAATGCACTGTCAGAGACCGTTGGTCACATCGTCGGTATGACCGGAGGGAGTCCGGTCATACCGCTGGCCGGTATAACCGGAGGGTCCTCAGTCATACTGCCCACCTTAGGGAAAAAATCACCAGTTTTGTGAAAAACACACCACTCATGCGCCCGGTCATACCGACGGCCGGTGTGACCGAAGGGGGTTCGGTCATACCGACCGTACTACACTGCAAACATGTTTTTCCTTGCAAAAGATTCTCCTTTTTATGCCAAGCTACATAAAAGTCTAAGTGCACAAGTATTGAGCCTCTAAACCTTTTTGTCGACGATCGGGATCGCCAACCACAGAAATGAAACAGGGGTCAGTAAGACTTGGGACCCGAGCGGGGCTTGGCTCAATAAGGAAAAGGACTCGACGTGCTGGAGGTCGGAGCTAGGCGACAACGAGCGTGAGATGGGGATTTATACTAGTTCGAGCCCCTGCGAAGGTAATAGCTCTACTCCAGTCGCCCTGCGGCGGTGACCTTTGTTACTATTGAGTACAGATGTGTATTACAGCCCGAGCTCAACAATGGCGATGTCTAGTGCTCGAGTTCTTGTATGTTCGTGTTTTGTACATGCGCCCTGCACTGCCTTATAATCACTCGGATGTTGTCTGCAACGGACGGGAGAGATTCCGAGAAGTGGCTCCGTGGCGATCGAAGTAGGTCAGAATCGCCCAAAACGCCGCCCACTTCCTCCTTGACGCAATCACTTGGATCTCAGCAACCGTCGAGTAAACGCACGCCCGGGTTCAGGTCGAGGTCGAGCGGGGATAAGGCCTCTCACTGCTCGAACTCGAGGTCGCCCGGGGCCCAACAACACCCAGGTCATGGTCGGGGCCTCCCGAGCCTGGGAGCCCGCTGACCGGTCAAGGGACACCCAGCCCTCGTCAGCTAGACCCCGAGGCTTAAGGTCGGGGCAGGGACACGAGCCGACCTTGAGCCTCCACAGACGGGGCCGATTTCCCGAGCCTTCACGCTTGAGGTCGAGGTCGGGCGAAAACGTAACGCCAGGCCGTAACGAAACGACACCTGGTGGCTCTTGATCTCCGAAACTCCAGTACAGCCAGATAGCGGAACCGTTCGCGACGCCTCGATTCCGCCGCGTGGCCTTGAACTGCTCCTGTCTCATCACCTGACCGGCGCACCCTCCGAAACGCCCTCGATCTACGGGCCCGTAGCGCCTTGGCCCTATAAAACTTGCGACCGCTGCCATTGTCCAAACTCTGCTTCCTCGTAGCCTTTGTCTTCTTGCTTTGAGCCCCTTCTTCTTCCTCCGACCAAAGTTCCCTTTCGATCGTCATGGCCAAACTCGGGAAAAGCTCTCTGACGGTGTCAAGGATGAAAGAGCTCGAGAGACTGGGGCTGTTGGATCAATATTCATGGTGACTGCCGAACGGGGAGACCGAGCCGCATCACGGGACGACGAGCTCTTCAGCACAGAGCAGTACATGCTCTTCGGCCTTCGGACGCCGAAGAGCGAGTTCCTCGCAGACGTCCTCACCGTCTGCGAGATCGAGTTGATCAATCTGGTACCCAACTCCATCCTTCTGCTTTCCGTCTTCTCCCACCTGTGCGAGGGGTTCCTTGGAATCCTTCCCACCCCCTCGCTGTTTTTTCGCTTCTTCTCCCTTTTCCGCACCGGGAAGGACCCCGTGGTCGGGTGCCTCTACTTCCGACAGTGGATGGGGATTCCATGGTCCTTCCCGCAAGCGCGATACCGCGACTCCCTCGGCCCGTGGTCCGAGCGATGGTTCTATCTAAAACGGGGCGAGGGAGGCGCGCTGGAGTTCAAGGGTACGCCCCTCGGCGGGAAGAAGGAGACCCCGGAGTCGGGCGACCTAGACGACGACCAAGAGGCCATCGCGACCATCCACATCTGCGCCACACGAGGCCTCACCGGGCAGGCCATCGCCAACGACTTCCTGAGAGGTCGGGTGTTCCCCCTGCGACGGAGGGAGCATCCCTTTTACGCGATCCAAGGCCACGACGACGTGACTCGCGAAGGGACGGTCGGTAAGTTGTGTTTCCTCAATATTTGCAGCGGATTTGCTCCCTGGTTCCTCTGGATGACCTGGCCTCTTCAGCAGCACCGAGGGAGTCCTGGATCACCGCCCGAATGAACGAAATGTTCGGGAAGGCCGCGAACGACTACACCCTCGATGAGCTCGTGCCGAGGAATGTACTGCGCCGCAAAGACGAGGTAGACCTCCCCGACCAAGAACTCAACTCGAGCGCCCAAGAGGCTTTTCTTGAACCCCGCATGCTCGCAGGATCACCAAGAGCTGACCGAGACGGCCAGGAGGATGCTGCCGCTGCCCGGCGGCAAGAAGGGGAAGAAGAGGCCTCCCGCGCCCGGGGCAGACCGCCAGTTGGTGAAGAAACCTCACGTCGAGTGGGGTGACCGCGCCACAGTAAGGATTCCCATGACCGAGCCCCCAAGTTCCTTGCTCGTGCTCATTCACCATCTGACTTGGGTCCCCTTTAAGAAGAACAGAGCGCAGCCCATCGCCACGGGACCTCGAGCCCCACCAGCCCAGCCAGGCGTCAAGGTTGGGCTTCAGTCTCGCCATGGATGATGAGACCAGTATCCAGTCATGAGGTCCGAGGTCCTGTGCCACGTGAAAGCGAAGTGCCCCTACAGCATCGGGGCAGCAAGACCTACGCCGGCCATCGTCAAGGCAGAGGCTGGTGACTCAGGTGAGTTTTTTGGCTTTTCAGTTCGCTCTGCCCCCTCCGTGTCTTTCCTGCTTAGTGCATGTTCTTGATCGCAGACCTTGAGCGCCCGCGCTCGAGACTTGCCCGTTTTGACGATGTCTGTTGTCCAGGGCGAGTCCGAGTCCGAGGAGGAGTAGAATGTCTTCGTGCTGGCCCCGCGCCGACCTTCACACCCGACGCGGACCCCCTCAGGACCTCCAAGCCCGGCCCCGGTTGGTGAGTTCTACCAAGGGGTCGACGACCCGGGAGAGGAGAAAAATCAGCCCGCGACCAGTGAGGATTACAGCACTGGCGAGGCGGGGGCCGCCACAGCTGCTGACCCTCCTGAGGTCGGCGTGGGGGAAGGCACCCAGAGTGCCACGGTCACCGCCACGGAGTCGCCCCAAGCTCACCCAACCACGGCCGCCTCGGGCGCCCAAGTCACGCCGCCACCGGCCACCGTAGATGGTACCGCCGCAGGAGCGTCGCAGACCCGCGCAGCCACGGCCGCACCGGGCAATGAGGTCATGGCATCTCAGGCCACGGAGGTTGTCCGCGCCGCGGGTGGCCTTGCAGCGGAGCCGGTCATCGCTCCCTCAGAGCCGGAGGCGAGCGGAGCCCTGACCACGGAGGTAGGGCGACGGAATCCCAGGTCACGCCCGGCGCGGAGCCTAAAGATCCTGGCCCTAGTGCGCTGGTGGGGGCTGCGGTCGACCTCACCCTAGGAGCAGTGGGCGACGAGGAGGAAGAAATTTCCCGCGACCGTATCGACGATCACGAAGAATATACCCGCTCACGCCTGGAGAATCGACTTCGCGGGGTAAGGGCCCCTCCGCACACCCCGTAGCTTGTTAGCCTGAGTTCCCTATTTCCTTTCTTAATCCGGGCCACCCTTTCTGTTGTGAAGGTGATCGACCATGTCTCCCTGGGGCTGCAAGGCCTTCAAGAGCACGCCGATGTGCTGAGGGGTCTCCTGAACGCGGTGGAGGCGTGGGAGGCCGAGCGCTCGAGGCTCATCAGGACTATCGAGGTCGATCAAGCGGAGCTCGAGCAGAAGGCCGGGGAGCTTGTCGATCTTTGCCGAACGATGAGGGCGCAGGAGGTAGCCCACGCGCCGAAGCTCGAAAGGCACTCAGACCTCCGCGCGAGCATGGCTTCAAGGCCGTGAGTCTGGCGCCTGTGATCGGCCAAGGCGCTGCACCGAGCGAGCCAAGGTCGGGTTACTGGAGAAGGTTACCGCAGAGCAGGCGTCCTCCCTGGTGAAGGTGTCCCCCGAGCTTGAGGGCAAGGTCCTGGAGCTCGAAGAGAGGCTTGGGCGTGCCAACGAGGCGGTCGAGGCCGAGCGGGCCAAGGTCGAGGCGATGGAGAAGGCCACTACGGAGCAGGCGTCCTCCACGGCGAGGGCGTCCCCCGAGCTCGAGGCCAAAATCCTCGAGCTTAAGGGGAGGCTCGAGTGCGCCAGCAAGGCGTTCGAGGCCGAGCGGTCCAAGGTCGAGGCGCTGGAGAAAGCTTCTGCGGAGAAGGCATCTCCCGGGCTCGAGGCCAAGACCCTAGGGCTAGAGGAGAAGCTCGGGCGCGTCAGCAAAGCAGCGAGGAGCGCCCTGGCCCAACTCGAAGATGAACGGCGCCGAGCGGCGGATGCCTCCATGCAAGCCCTCCTGTACCAGAGTGAGATAGCGACCTTGAGAGCCAAGGTAGCCGAGCTCGAGCAGGAGAAGCTTGCCCGCGAGATGGCCGACCTGTAAGAAACGTTTTAGAGCAAAATGTTCTAACAGAGCCAAATTCCTTTTGGAGAACAAAGAAAGACTTTTGTCTTTGTATAATTTCATAGTCGAGGATATTTGGTGTTCGCCCTTGTCGTTCTTAGTCCGAGGCTTCTTAGGTCGAGCGTTGATGTGGTATCCTCATCCAGCCCCCGTTGGGTCCAAGGTCGAGCAACGCCGGCCTTGGACTCAAGACTGAGACTCAGACAATCGACCACGACCTGCAGAGTTGAGGAAGGGTTCGCAGGGAAAGAACGTGACAAAAGCGAGTTCAATAAAGAGATGGTTGCACCCAGACTAACATTCGAGTCACCACCACGACCAAGCACACTACGGTCAAGACCGCGAGGCTTTTGGCTCGAGCCCGGGCATAGGGGCGAGCCAGATTGCGAATAGATTCGGCTTACGCTTAGCTCGACCACTGGGGGTGAACGTTAAGCTCGCGGGGCTTTAGACCAAGAGAGTCTTGCGATCTTGCAAGGTCGTCTTTCGAAAGAATATCGGGAAGCAATGACAATTGTAGTTACAAGCGAAAAAGTTATAAGGGCGAAAATAGAAGAACGACTTTCTTGAAAATTTAAGGTATAGAGGTTACACATAAAACTTCCGGTCGATATATGTTCCACGAGCTAGAGAGCTCTCGCCATCGGGCATCGCTAGCCGTAAGCCCGTCGCGATCTGTTGAAATGACTCTATAGGGCCCTCCCACCGCGATAGCTTGTTGGTGTTGGGCGAGCCTTGAATCCGTCTCGGGGCTAGGTCCCCAACAAGGAGCTTCCTATGTCGTCTGACCGAGACGCATGTCTGCGAAGAGCTTGCGGTAGTCGTTGATCGTAGCGATTGCACGCATCTTACTTCTTCTACGAGGGTAAGGTCGAGACCGTTCGTGCTCAAGTCGACTGATTGACCAAGCTAACCTGGCAGAGCCCAGTAGAACCTCGGGAGGCGGGGCGGCCCGATGATCAACACGTGCCGAAGGAGTGGACCACGTGGCTCGGTGGATCGTGGTACGAGTAGACCATAAGATGGAGGGAAGTTCGTCCACCCAGGTCTTGCCGTAGCGTTCGAGCTCATCTGCAACTCGTTTCTTGACGCCCTGGACGATTTGGCCGTTGGCGCGTTCCGCCGCTCCGTTGCTCTGGGGGTGAGCCACAGAGGCAAAGCACACTTTGATGTCGAGGCCCTCGCAAAACTCCTGGAACAGCTCACTGGTAAACTGAGTACCGTTGTCAGTGATAATCTTGCATGGGACCCCGTATCTGGTGACCACGAACAAGCGAAAGAAACGGACGGGCGCCGGCGGTGATGGTGGCGGCTCGGCTTCAATCCGCCGTAAAAGTGTCCTGAAGAATGAACAGAACTTCTTGCCGCGACCACCGAGGAAAAGGGCCGAGGATGTCCAGCCCCAGTCGAGAAGGGCGAACAAGCGGGATAATCTGAAGCGGCGTATCTTGAGTTGATGCGACTTCGGGCGTGAAACGGCATGCTTTCGACAGTCGCGGACAATGTCACGAGCATCTGAAGCGCCAAGGCGATAATACCCCATCTGGAATGCCTTACCGACCATCGTCCTGTACGAAGAGTGCGCTCCGCAGAGGCCTGAATGAATGTCATTTAACAGGTACTTACCCTCCTCCGAAGAGATGCACCGTGTCAAAATGCCGGAAACGTTCCGCCTGTAGAGCGTCCCCCTGACGAGCGTGTACAACTCACCTAGCGCTTGGTCCTGCTTCTCTCGGCAGGGTCGGGCGGTAGGTCGCCCCTTGCAAGGAAGTTAAGGATTGGTTCGGCCCAGGAGGGAGTACCTTCGACCACAGCGAGCAAGACCTCCTGGGAAGAGATCGAGGGAGCCACCATGGTCTCTAGGATGACATCAGGCGGCACCTCGTCATCGGAGGAGGCGAGCTTGGAGAGGGAGCCGGCACCCGTGTTGTCTCTTCTTGGTATGTGCTGGAGCTCCAGGTTCTGAAACCATTTCTCCATCTTGCGCACCTCGGCTAGGTACTTCGCCATTGAGTCGTCCCGAACACCGGTACTCCTTGTTGTCTTGATTCTGACAGTGCCGAGTCGCCTTTAACGACCAACCGACGCACGCCCAACGCTTTGCAAGCTCGTAGGCCCGCCAAGAGAGCTTCATACTCGGCCACGTTGTTGGTCGCTGGAAACTCAAAGTGAACTCAAAGCGGGGTGAGAATAAGAATTCCAGCCCCCGAGTGCTTGAAGGACCTCGAGCCGTCGAAGAACATGGTCCAGGGCTTTTCTTCCTCGACCTCTGGGTCGGGCGCAGGTTGCGACGTCTGCTCGACCACGAAGTCGGCAAGCGCCTGCGACTTGATGGCCGTTCGTGCTATGACCTGGATATCGAATGCCGCCAACTCCATAGCCCACTTGGAGATTCGCCCACCGCCTTCTGGGTTCCGCAAGATGTCCCCGAGCGGAAAGTTGCTCGGGACGACCACAGAGTGCGCTTGGAAATAATGTCGAAGCTTGCGCGAAGCCATGAGAAGAGCGTACAACAGTTTTTGTACCTGCGGGTAGCGTTCCTTCGGGCCGTGCAAGACTTCGCTGACATAATAGATCGGGTGCTGCTGGGATCCCCGCTCGGCCACCAGGACGGCACTAACAGCTTGAGCGGTGGCCGCAAGGTAGAGCAGCAACTTCTCGCCGGGTTATGGGTCGTAAATGGCGAGGGTGGGGTCGACAGGTATACCTTTAGCTCGTCAAAGGACCGCTGTGCCTCCGGCGACCACTCGAAGCTCCCATGCTTGCGCAGAGCTCTGAAGAACGGAAGCCCACGCTCGTCGAGCCTCGAGATGAACCTGCTGAGGGCGGCCATGCGTCCTGTGAGGCTTTGCACCTGCTTGACCGAGGTCGGGGGTGCCATCTTCTCAATCGCCTCAATCTTTTCTGGGTTCGGGCCAACCCCCGAGCCCCCGATCATGTAGCCGAGCACCTTCCCTAACGCGGCGCCGAACACGCACTTCTCAGGGTTGAGCTTGATCTTGTGTCTGTTTAGGTTGTTGAAGGTCTTGGGGTCGAACGTCTTGGTCATCAGACGCTGGAACGTGGCCCCCGCATTGCACAGACCAAACGACATGGTCGTGTAGCAGTAGGTGCCAAACGGGGTGATGAACGACGTCTTGCTCTCATCGTCGACCGCCAGCTTGATCTGATGGTACCCTGAATAGGCGTCCAAAGAGCTTAGCATCTTGGCGTTTGCGGTGGAGTCAACGATCTGGTCGTCTTGCTGAGGCGGAAGTTGTCCTTCAGGCGGGGCCGAGTTCAAGCCCGTGTGGTCCGCACATTCTCCACTTTCCGCCTTCGCTGGGCGATGGCGGGTTGGCTACCACTGAGTAGTCGATCTCGCGAATGAAGCCGGCCTTCAAGAGCTTGTAAGGTTGTTCTTGATGACCGCGACCTTCTCGGGGGAGAAACGACGTAGTTTTTGGCGCACAGGTCGAGAGTCGGGTCTCACCTGTAACTTGTGCTCGATCACCTCCTTGGGCGCCAGTATATCCGCGAGCTCCCAGCGAATATGCCCTTGTTGGCGCGGAGGAAAGTGGCGAGCTCGAGTTCCTACTTGGAACTCGGCTCGTCCGACACATGGATACTGGCCGGGTCGCCTTCCTCGGCGGCCTGCCTTTTGTCCCCAGGGGGCTGGATTGTTGCCTTCATCGGCGCTCTTCACCATCGCATCCGGCCTCATTTGGGCAGCATGCGGCGAGGCGAGTTTGGTCTCCTGGCAGTGTGCCGCTTTGTAGGTCGCCCGCACGCAGTTATAACGCCATTGGGGCGAACAACTTCATGCACCGATGGCCATAGTGATTAGCCGCCATGAACTTGATCGAGGCGGGCCGCCCGAGATGGCATTATGCAGAGGTCCCCTCGACCACCTCAAAGGTTATCGACTTAGTGCAGAAATTGGCCGAGTCGCCCGAAGGTGACGGGCAAGATCACCTGCCCTAAAGGGACGGTCGAGCTCTCGGGGACGATCCCGAAGAAGGGGACGGCGATGTTCTTGACCTTCGACCGGGGAACTTGCATCCGGTCAAGCGCTCCAGCCTGCAGCAAGTTAAGGGAGCTACTGCCGTCGACCATGACTCGACTGACAGCGGTGTTGCTGATGGTCGGGGTCACGACCAGGGCGGTCTTCAGATCTCGGGCCATACCTTGAAGTGCGTCTTCTGGAGAAAAGGTGATGGTGGCCCCAGCCCACTTGTAGTGCTGCTCGATGGGCCTCCCGGCGGCAACCTGGAAGATGGTTCGCGAGGCGGCCTTTAGCTCACGCCGGGATTGGTAAGCCGACGAGCCGCCGAAGATGACATCAATGCGGCGCTCGCCCTGTTGGAACTCCAGGTCGAGGTCATCCTGGTCCGCCCCAGCGTTCACCCTGTCCAGCTGGTCGTCTTCTTTCGGCAACACGGGCATTTCTCCCCGACCATCGTAGAAAGCCTCCAGCTTGCCTTGCCAAGCCCTGCAGGTTCGCAGGTCGTGGCCAGCTGTCTTATGGAACAAGTAGAACTTCGCCTCATCGTATCCTAGGCGCCCCTCAGCCCCCTGCGACCGAGCATCGGTCCGCCGGGGCCCAGGCCGTCGGCCCTCCTGCTGGGGCTAGTTTTGCGCCTGGCGAGGTCGAGGCCGACCTTGGCGAGGTCGGGACCCCTCTCGAGCTCGATCTCGGACTTCAAGGACCTCGCGCTGGCCGTCCGCCGAGACGATCACTCATGGCAGTCCTCCGCCGTTCCTACGGTCACGCTTCCGCTTCTTGGCAGTAGCGCCGTGGTCGGCGCCCTTGGAGTTGGATGGTCCAGCCTCTGTGGGGTTTAGACCGAGCTTACCTTGGTCGTAGTCGCGCTTCCAGCGGACAGCGTCGTCCGCATCTGCGTACCACTCTGCCATACGGAAAAGCTTGTTGACGTTGAGCCTCGAGGTAATCTCCAGGTCCTCGGTGAGGCGCCGATCGCGGACGCCGAACTTGAACGCCTTTATGACGGCCTCGTCAGAGATGCTCGGGATCAGGTTCCTTGTGCGGATAAATCGCCGCACGAAGTCGCGAAGCGACTCGTTCTTTCCCTGGATGACGCGATCCAGGTCCTTCTCCCTCCCCGGCCGTTCGTAGCAACTCTGAAAGTTGGAGCGGAGGGCGCTCTGAATCTGGCGCCACGACCTAAAGGAGCCAGGCTTCTGGTTGAAAAGCTAGGTCCGCGCGGTGCCGTCCAGGACGGTCGGGAAGTAATTCGCCATCGCGAGCTCATCGCCTCCGGCCGCTAGGATGGCGGTCGAGTAGATGGATAGGAACTCGTCGGGGTTCTTGGTCCCATCGAAGCGCTCTATCAACATCGGCTTGAACCGAGCCGGCCAGCGCACGCGGCGAAGGTCGTCGGAGTACGCCATGCAGCCGTAGGCCGGGACAAGCGCACGCCGGGTGTGGTCGTCGCCGACAAGGCCCTCGCTGCCGCTGGACTCGGAGTCGAGGCTACCTTGGCGGCCCGACCTTTGGCGAGAACGACCATCACGCTCTGTGAGAATCACCGGGAGGTAATGCATGAGCGATCTGGACGGCGGCGCTGGGAGGAACTGTCGAGAAAAGCCTCTAACTTCGCCTTTGGACGGCGTGGAGCTCGGGAGCCGGTCGCGTCGACCTTGCTCGGGTTGGTACTGCGGGGCGGGCGTGGCGGCGTTAAAGCCGTCCGAGACCCTTCGCTGCAAGAGGGCCCTGCGGGTGGCGTCCGGCGAGTCTTATTGGGCGGCGTGATGAGTTGTCGTCACTTCTCAGGGAGTGGGTCCCCGAGTGCTGGCTTCGGTGTTGCGGTGGCGCGGCCTCAGTCGCAGCCCGATCGAGCTCTTCGGCCAGGCCTCGGCCAAAAAGCTCCGACCTCGCTCTGTCGGGATCAACCATGACCCGGGCGATAGCGCGGAGGCATTCTCCAAAAGGAGGGAGTCTTGGATGGCGATGAATCGCTGACCCTCTCTGATCCTCCATGGGGGCGGTTATAAGCAGTTGATGGCGACATTGACCATCCGGATGGCGTCCTCAGGAGTCTGCGGGTCACGGCCGTCCGTAGCTTCTCTTGCGCCATGACTGTCTGCCATCGAGACGTGTCGTTCGCGTGGTGGTGGCGAGGGTGAAAACAGGGATGCGGAGTCGGAGTCCGCTCCTGAGTCCACGCTCGAGGAATGTCCGTTGACGAAGCGCGCCATGCTCCCGACACCTTGGAGTTTTCCTGCAAATGAGCAAAGCCAATCGGGCCCCACGGTGGGCGCCAGCTGTCGACGATCGGGATCGCCAACCGCGAAATAAACGAAGTCGATAAGACTTGGGACCAGTGGGCTTGGCTCAATAAGGAAAAGGACTCGGCGTCTGGAGGTCGGAGCTAGGCGACAACGAGCGTGAGATGGGGATTTATACTGGTTCGAGCCCCTGCGAAGGTAATAGCTCTACTCCAGTCGCCCGGCGGTGGTGATCTTTGTTACTATCGAGTACATATGTGTATTACAGCCCGAGCTCAACAATGGCGATGTCTAGTGCTCGAGTTCTTGTGTGTTCGTGTTTTGTACATGCGCCTACCTTGCCTTATAATCACTTTCGGATGTTATGCACCTTGGCGGAGAGATTCTCGGGAAGTGGCTCCGTCTTGCGATCGAAGGTGGGCTGAATCGCCGGAACGCCAAGACACTTCCGCCTTGTGCGATCACTTCGGATCTCAACAACCGTCGAAAACGCTTGCGCCGGGTTCAGATCGAGGTCGAGCGGGGATAAGGCCTCTCACCGCTCGAACTCGAGGTCGCCCGGGGCCCAACAACACCCAGGTCATGGTCGGGGCCTCCCGAGCCTGGGAGCCCGCTGACCGGTCAAGGGACGCCCAGCCCTCGTCACTTTTCGACATCAAACAAGCGACCAGCACCCCTCTTAATTGTACGGTGCCTAGCTTAGCAATCCAATCTTTTTCTTCAAACTCTAAGATCAGTAAAGAAATCTATGAAAAGGTCCCTAAATTTAATACCTTGGTTGTCTTGTCTCGCTGCATTGATTTTCTATTCATCATTTTCATGCTTCCATAACTGCTAAGATTTTGACTATCCTGTTCTAAAAAAAATACTCAAATAGAAAACGTTAGTCCTTTAACAGTAATTGTCATTAATTACCAAAACCAAAACTAATTAGGGACCTAGATGCTTTCAAAGATACCGATCATGTGGAAGATGTACCACCAAAGGTATGGTAGTACCGGCCCTATGGGCGGTTGGTTTTTTCCAGAGCATGTGTTGCTCGTGGATTCTCTGACAGTGCTACTGGCATTGGATATGGTAGAGCGGTAGTTCCACTCTTATATGGGCGGTAGCAGCAGACCACTATGCAACGGCTAGTTTTTGTATCGTTTTTGACCATTAGGGTTGAGACCGGTACTACTAGCACTACATGGGTAGCAATATTGGATTTGCTTCTGTTCTTGCTTGAAATGCCCCAAACAGCTAGTTTTCTTTGGATAGGCTATAAAAGGAGCCTTGGAGGTTGGAATTTTTGAGTTGCTGGCTTTATTGAGCACTCAGGGTGAGTTGTGCATATGTTGTACCCTCATATTTACTTATTCAGCTAAGAGTGAGTCTAATTTGTACGTATTGCAAATTAGAAGTAGATTGAGAGCCTCTTGTGTATGTATTGTACTTGAGGGGAGCCTTGTGCATGTATTGCACTTGGTGATCACCATTGTACATATATTGTACTTGGTGGAGTTCAAGTTAGAGAGGATTTGACTTATTATTCTTGGTGTTTGCCAACACCTAGATAGCATGGGAGACATCGTGTATTGTGACATTCTCAAAGGATATTGTGAGAACGCCTAGCAGAATTGTGATGGTTGGAGCTCACCTACTTGGAGGGAGAAAAGAGCTACCACTAGTGGATTTAAGGTGGGTGCTTAATTCATGGAGCCGGTCCAAAGTTGTTTGGGCTTACCTCAATGTGGATTAGAGGAGACTGGCAAGTCTCTGAACAACATGGCAAAAGTATCGTGTCTACTTATGGTTTGCATTCTATTCTTTATTTACATTCAAGGAATTTATATTTGTTGTATTATTATTGATAGCTTGTCTCTAGAATTGCAAACTAGTGTTAGAGATTTAGATTGTTGGTGCACATAGTGAGTCTAGTTGATTTAGGTCTTGATTGTTAAAACCTTAGATTTAAGCTTTCATATATTATTTAGGTCTTGATTGTTAAAACCTAACATTATCTGAGGTTCGACCAGTGTGTAGTTGCGCACATATGTTGAATAGCGCTATCATGTGTATATGTGTCTATATAGAGAGATGCATACACACATGATTTTGCAAATAATCATCATAGTTTGGAGATGCTGCATTTTCGATCGGGTCCTCGATTTTGATCCAATTAATTTGAGACAAGCCGTAGGAGATTTTTTGTTTTTTTGTGAGAGAACGTTGGATATTTTGAGGTCTGCCACTCTCTCTCTCTGACTGTGACGTTTTTTTACTATGCGAAGTCAACGAGATGCTAATTTGGCCACTAACTTGGTTTCTACCAAAACTTCCTTACCTTGGGACGTGACTTTAATTCACAGAATAGTTGTTCTCATGCGCGGCACATACCTTCCTCTCTCTGATGGTCACAGTAACGTAGATACCCAGCTGCTCATCAGATAGTAACAAATCGTAAAACTGGGGAAAAAAAGCTTTGATTTGCTATGCATAATAGTCGACTCCAAAAGGGAGATGGAAAGCGCGAGCAGCAAGACGTATTAGAATCCATCACTACATGTCTAAAACTATGTTAATCGTTGTTTTTGCGTGGAAATCAAAGCACATCAACGTGCATATATGTAATTATATCCCCAGCAAGTTAGGCTGCCTACGCACGCATCCCATTCCTATCCTAATCATCCAGAAATTGAGCTGCCAACACTATCGAATTAAGGTACATTATTTCAAAAAGGTGAAATTGAAATGACATCGCCTCTGGCCTCATTTTTCACTTTGATCTTTGAAAAGAAATTCCCTATTAGTTGAAGTTACTTTATGGCGTTTATCTCTTGCACGTATACTAGATCTTTAAAACTTAGAGCTCTTTTGTACGTGGCACACTAAATAGTTTGTTTATTCTTTTTGTCGGCGATCGGGATCGCCAACCGCAGAAAATGAGGTTGGGGTTAATGAGAAATGGGACCACAACTGCGCTTTGCTCGAACAGGGGAATGAGGTCGAGGAGGTCTATGGTCGAACAAGGAGACAGCAGACGAGGCAATTTATCTGGTTGAGCCCTCGAAAAGGTAACAGCTCTACTCCAGTCGCCTTGTGGCGGTGTTTCTTGCCTTTTGTGGATACAAAGGAGGATTACAGCTCAATCTTGACGATGCTAAGTCTAGACTTGAACTCCAGTGTCTGTGTGTTGGGTTCGTCTTTTCAGTGTTTACAAAGCTTCAGTCTTATACCCATTCTTCTTGCAACGTTCGGGAGTAACCCTCGGATCGTGGCCTTTATGCATATTGATTGCCGGTGGTAACCGTTCCGATCCGTCGCGCCGCGCCTCGCATTACTCCATGATCCCGTTCACAGAACGCCAAGTGATAGCGTGCGGGATCAAGAGACCGCTACCGACCTTGAATCATCGAGCAGCCGGTCGTGAGGGCCACGAGCTTCGGTGATCATGTGCTGACTCGAGTGGCCTCGGGCTTGATCTGAGTCTTTGGTCGAGGACCCACGGGCTAGAAATTTGGTTGATTGTCTTGGCCAAACCAAGGGTTGCCCGGCCCCGGCAGCTAGCCCCGAGGCTCAAGGTCGTAAGTAGCACCAGAATGGCCTCGAGCCTCACCCAGGTCGTTGGCGGCAACCCTTATAAGTCTTGGAACCTTGCTCGAGTCGAGGCGGAGATCGCAAAAGTGAACCCCAAAGCGAGACACTGGCGACCTTTGATTTTCGAAATAATCACGGATGCCAACAAACGGCGGACACTGCAATGCTTGAGTCCGCCGCTCGAGTCTTAATTGAGCCCGTCTAATCATGCGTAGCGTCTTTTGAGGCGCCGTGGGAGGTTAAATCCTAAGCGCCGTGGAAGACCCGAGCTTTGGATAATCGGCGAAAGTTTTGCACCCTCCCCAAAGCCTTCTCGCCCGAAAGCGACCGCCTTTCCATCTTCACTCGACGTTTTGCCATGGCCAAGCTAGGAAAAAGCACCTTATCGGTCCACGAGGATGAAGGAGCTCGAGGCCACAGGTCTGTTGGATCGGTGACTGGCGGTTGCGGTGGCGAGACCGAACCTCATCCCCGAGATGACGAGATCGTGCAGATTGGCGACATTCCCTCTTGGTGTGGACCCGGAGAGCGAATTCTGGCCGACATCCTCGGCAGTTGCAGTTAGTGATCAACTTTGGTACCCAACTCCGTCCTCACCTTAGCCGTCTTCTCCCATCTATCACGAGGGTTCTGGGGATTCTTCCCACGCCCTCGCTCTTCTTCCTTCTTCTCCCTCTTAGCTCGGGAAGGACCCCGTGGTCGGGTGCCTCTACTTCCGGCAGCGGCCCGGGCTCAAGTGGGCTCTGCCCAAGATCCCTGGCCGGGACTCTCTTGGTCCATGGTCGGAGCGTTGGTTCTACCTCAAGAAGGGGAGAAGCGGGAGGCTGCGATCTGAAGAGCCGCCATCCTTTGGGAAGATAGAGACCCAGGATCGAGGACCTCAGCGTCGGCGAAGCCATCGCCGCCATCCACATTTGCGCCACAGCGGTCTCACCGTCGAGCGATCGCGAGCGATTTTCTGCGAAATCGGGTGTCCCCCCTGCGGAAGAGGTTACATCCGTTCTCCCAGATCCAGGGACGCGACGATTCGACCCGCGAGAGTTCATCTGGTAAGGTCTTCAGCCACAAAGCTTTTGATTGACTTCGTACTTCTTCCTCCTATGATGGTTCTTGCTCGTGTAGCGCCGAAGGAGTCCTGGGTCGCGGCCAGGATGCAGGAAATGTTCGGGAAACTGGCGTATGAATACACCCTCGACGATCCGGTCCCGAAGAACGTCTTGCGACGAAAACCCGAGGTAAGCCTTCCACGACCTACAGCCTCATCCGAACATGCGCACGTCTTTGCCTGACCCGTGCTTATTTGTAGGATCATCAAGAGTTGTGGGAGACAGCGCGGAGACTGCTCCCCTTGCCCGATGAGGGCAAGAGCAAAAAGGGAAAGAAAAGACTCCCCTCAACCAGAGCTGACCGCCAGGGGACGAAGAGGCCTCACATCGAATGGGGTGATCGCGCCATGGTAAAGACGATCATAGCCAATTTCCCGAGCTCACGCCCTTGGCTTCTCAGGGCCTAACAAAGTTTCTTTACTTGGCAGCAACAAAGCGCGGCCGCCGCCAGACCACCGAGCACCCCGCCCGGTGATGCGGGCTCGTCATGACTTTGCCTCCCAGACGGAGGAATGAAGTGGATTCCTCCTCCAAGCTCGGGCGACAGGACCATCGCCGGCCATCGGCGAGGCAGAGGCCACCGACCTGTAAGAGCAGGCTTTGCAACCCGCTCCATCTCCGTGTTTTTCTTAGTGCTTATCCTTGATTGCAGACCTCGGCGCTTCGAGACCCGAGCTTGCCCTGCACCGACAATGCTCGTTGTTGAGGCGAGTCCGAGTCCGAGGAGGGGGCAGACGCCATACATCTTGGCCCGCGCGGTCTTCTGGACAAAGCGCGCTCTGCCGGGAGCCTCGGCTGGGCCTGGTGGGAGGGTTCGACCAAGGCCCTGATAGCCTGGACGAAGGGGACCCCCAACCTGCGATCAGCGAGGATTACAGCACCGGCGAGACGGGTACCCTCGCGATCGTCGATCCTCCCGAGATCGAGGGAGACATGGGCGTCCGGGCCCCTCAAGTCGCGACTCTGCCGATCATTGGCGGCCGTGTCACCGAAGTCCCTGAGGCCCCGCCGACCAAGACCGCGCTTGATGGCGAGACCGCGGTTTCCCGGGCCACAGAGAGCGACCACGACAACGGGAGGCACTCCGATGACCCGACTTGCGAACTTCCACTTCAGGGAACACAACCTCCACCCCGGTGGGTGGGATCTTCTTCTTCCGCCGCGACAACTCCTGGCCGGAACCTTGACTACGGAGGTCGGGCCCGAAGCTATCGTGGCCGTACCTCTGGTCGTGGGGTCCGACATGACAGCCGATGTGGAAGGATCTCGAGCTGCCGCCACGACACGTCGTCCGTGGGCCCCGACAAGGTGTGCCGGGCGGTGATTGAAGAAGGCCTAGGTCACGGGACACAGGCGAAGGTTTTGAGATCAACGCAGCGCCTCGGCGAAATGAGCGAGGAGTTCTCCAGCGCCGCCGTCAACGGCCGACTCCGTGAGGTAGGAACCTTCCTTATATGCCCCGCAATCGTTGTGTGTTCTTGACAACTTACCGTCGTGTTCCTCATTTTCAAAGGCGGTTGTGGCGTGACCCGAGGGCTTCAAGGTCTCAACGAGCATGCCGACGTGCTCGCCAGATCTTGAGCGCCCGTGGAAGAGAGGGAGACCGAAGCGTTCGAGTGCTCTGCGCGACCATTGAAACCGGCCTTGAAATCGAAGCGGCTCAACCGGAGCTCAACGATCTGCGTCGCCGACGATGGTGGCGCTGAGGCGTCCCATGCCGCCGAAGCTCGAGAGGACCAAATCCTCCGGCGCGAGCATAAGTTCAAGGCGCAGGAGTCTGGCCTTGGCGACCATGCGATCGAGGCCCTTGATGCGGAGCGCGCCAAGGTCGAGCTGCTGGAGAAAGCCGCCGCAGAGCGAACTTCTTCAGATTCGGTGCTCGAGACCCGCCAGCGCCAGATCGAGGCCCTCGAAAGGCGGCGAGAACAAGCCGCCGCCGCGCCCAGCGCTTGCCGACAAGCGCGCCAAGGTCGTGGCACTTGAGGAAGTCGCCGAGAGCAAACCATCGCCATAAACCACGGCGCTTCGCCGACGAGCGTGCCAAGGTCGGCGTTGGAGAGGATTGCCGAGCTATCATCCTCAACCAAGGTGTCTCTCGAGCTAGAGGCCAAAGTCGCGGGGTTGGAAGAAGCTTGAGTGCGTGCCCGGCGGGCGGCGAACCGCCTTGACCCAACTTAACGATTTAACGTCGCCGAGCCACAGACGCAACTAACGAGGCCCTCTGCGGCAAACCGAAGCCTCGGCGCTGCGGACGAGTCACCAGCTCGAAAGCAAGAGAAGCTCGCAGCAGATGGAGGATCTGTAGCTCAAACATCCTTGATCTGAAACAACATTCGATGTTATCAAGCTGGTTTGGGTTACCTTTTTTGAAGTGTGCGTTTCTTATTCGCGATCAAGATCCATAGGCCGTTCGCGGATGTTACATCCTAGCTTGCCCGTTGGGTCTAAGGTCGAAACAACGCCGACCTTGGACACAAGTATAAAACGAGCAAATGACCATGACTGCGAATCGAAATGGAGTACTCGCGAAAAAGAAATGCGACAAGCGAACCTAGTGAATAAATCACCAACTCCACGACCACGACCATGCACGCACTTAATAGCCGAGGTTGCAGGCTTGTAGTTCAAACCCTGACGCAGGGGGGGTGAGCTGATTGCGAAGAGTTTTGGCTTACATTGAGCTCGACCACTGGGGGGTGAACGTAAAGCTCATGATACCCAGACTAAGGAGCGAATGCGAAAGTCGTGTCGAAGAAAAATTACAGAGACGCTCATAAAGGAAAAGACATGAATAATAAAAATCGAGAATATCCTTTTATTGAAGCTTTAAAGGTATAGAGATTACACATAAAACTTGCGAAGTTGATCTATGTTCCACGAGCTAGAAAGCTCTCGCCATCGGGCATCGCTAGCCAGTAAGCCCGTCGTCTGTTGAAACGACTCTATAGGGGCCCTCCACATGAGGGATAACTTGTTGGTCTTGGACAATACACGAATCCGTCCTCGGGGCTAAGTCCCCAACAAGGAGCTTCCTAGGTCGTCACCGTCGAGATGCATGTCTGCGAAGAGCTTGCGGTAATGCGCTGATCGTAGTAGTGCACGCATCTTACTTCTTCCATGAGGGCAAGGTCAAGAGACCGTTCTTGCTCAAGTCGGCGTGGTCGACCAGACCGACCTGGCGGAGCCAGCGTTACCTCCGGAGGTGGGGCTTCCGATACCAAACACGGTGAAAGGGTGTGGACCTGTTGCTCGGTATTGTGGTGCGAATAGACCATAAGGCGGTGGGAAGTTCGTCCACCGTGTCGTGCCGTGGCGTTTGAGCTCATCTAACTTCGCCTTTTGACGCCTTGGACGATCTGTCGTGTTGGCACTGCCGCTCCGTTGCTCGAGGATGAGCCACCGCGAAAGCACACTTTGGTGCCCATGTCCTCGCGAAATTCTGGAATAATTCATCGTAAACCGAGTACCATTGTCGGTGATAATTCTGCATGGAACCCCATACCGTGACCACGGACAAGCGGAAAAAGCGAGCAATGCCCGGCGGTGATAGTCGAGACCGGCTCGGCCTCAATCCATTTGGTGAATGTGTCGATGGCTCTGACGAGAACTTTCTCCCCGGTTGCACAGGGAAAGGGGCCGAGGATATCGAGCCCCAGTCGAAAAAGGCGAACAAGCGGAATGGTCTCAAGAAGCGTGGGCGGTGGTGTACCTTTACGGCGTGAAACCGACATGCTCGGCGGTCGGGACAATATCCCGAGCATCTGTAATGCCGTCGGCGATAATATCGAGACGGAAGGCCTTGCCGACCATCGCCTGTCTGAAGAGTCGCCCCACGAGACACGAGTGGATGTCGTTGAGTAGGTACTTACCCTCCTCGTGGAGATGCACCGAGTCATGATGCGAGACATTCCGTCTGTAGAGAGCTTGCCATCCACGAGCTTATACAAGCTTGCTCGGCGCTTAATCACGCTTACATTGGCGGGGTCGGGGTCGTCGCCCGTGCGAAATCCGTATGGGTTTGGCCCATGCGAAATACCTTCCACCACAAAAGTCGACCTCGATCGGAGATAGACGGAGCCGTCGGCGTCTCGAGGATGACGGGGGTATCTCTTCGTCGGAAGAGCCGAGCTTGGAGAGAAAGTGCTTTGAGTTGTCCTTCCTAGGGACATGCCTAAGCTCAAATTCTGGAACCATTTCTCCATCTTGCGGACCTCGGCGAGATACCTTGCCATTGCATCCCCCGAGCATTGATAGTCCTTGTTGTACTGGTTGATGACGAGCTGGGAGTCTCCCTTCACGACCAACCGTCGCACGCCCAAGGACTTGCAGGCTCGTAAGCCCGCCAAGAGAGCTTCATATTCTCGCCATGTTATTAGTCGCAGAAAGCCAAAACGAACTACATACCTCAACTGGTGGCCCCACGGGTAAGGATAAGTATCCCAGCCCCCGAGCGTTTGAAGGACCTCGAGCCGTCGAAGAACATGATCCAGGGCTCCTCTTCTTCGACCTCGAGCCCAGGGGCGGGCTGCGACGTCTGTTCGACCACGAAGTCGGCGAGCACCTGTGACTTGATAGCTGTTCTTGCCACGACCTGGATGTCAAACGCCGCCAGTTCCATAGCCCATTTAGCTATCCGTCCGCCGCCTTCGGATTCCGCAGGATGTCACCGGCGGGGAAGTTGCTCGGGCGACCACGGAATCTTTGCTGAAGTAGTGTCGAAGCTTGCGCGAGGCCATAAGAAGAGCATACAGCAGTTTCTGCACTTGCGGGTACCGCTCCTTTGGGCCATGTAAGACCTCACTGACATAGTAAATCGGATCTTTGTTGTGTCCCCGTTAAACCTTGAGGACAGCACTTACGGCTTGGGTGGTGGTCTGCAAGGTAGAGCAACAACCTTCGCCAGGTGCGGAGTTATGAGGAGGGGTGGGGATAGCAGATATACCTTCACTCGTCAAAAGATCGTTGTGCTTACGGCGTCCATTCAAAGCCCCTGTGCTTCTGCAGGTCTTAAGAATGGGAGACCTCGCTTCACGAGCCTCGAAATGAATCTGCTGAGGCGGCCATGCGACCCGGTGAGGCTTTGTACTTGCTTGATCGGTCGGGGCTCCATCTTCTCGATGGCCGATCTTCTCGGGTTTGGACCAACCCCGAGCCCCGATCATGTATCCAAGGACCTTCCCCGATGCCGCCCAAACACACACTTCTCGGGGTTGAGCTTGATTTTGTACTGTTCGGGTTTGCAAATGTTTCCTCAAGGTCCGCGGACGTGGTCTCCCCGGGGCTTTTGAGCGATGATGTCATCTACATAGACCTCAAGGTTTAAGCCCAATCTGCGGCTCGAAGGTCTTAGTCATCAAACGCCGGAATGTTGCCCCGCATTACGCAGAACCAAGCGACATGGTCGTGTAGCAATAAGTGCGAGCGGGGTGATGAAGGCGATCTTGCTCTCGTCGTCGACCGCCCGCCTTGATCTGGTGGTAGCTGAGTAAGCATCCAAGCTTAGCATTTTGGCGTTGGCGGTGGAGTCGGCGATCCGGTCGATCTTGCTGAAGGGGAAAATTGTCCTTTAGGCGGGCCGAGTTCAACCCGTATGGTCGGCGACATCCTCCACTTGCCACCTTTCTTACGCACGATGACCGGGTTGGCGGCCATTGAAGTAGTCGATCTCGCGGATGAAGCCGCCTTGAGAGCTTATCAAGGTTTTCCTTGATGACCACAACCTTCTCTGGGGAGAAGCGGCGATTCGACGCCGCAGGACTAGAATCGGTTCGACACAGTAACTTGTGCTCGATCACCTCCTTGGAGCGCGGGCATATCCGCAGCTCCCAGCGAATATACCCTTGTTGGCGCGAAGGAAGGTGACGAGCTCGAGTACCTATTTGGGACTTAGCCCGCCGAGGCGTGGACACACACAGTCGTGTCGTCTTCCTCGGCGGCACGACCTTTGTTGCCTGGCTGGTTGGATCGCCGCCTTCTGGGGCGTTCTTTTCCGTCACCTCGGACCTTCTTTGGGCAAAGATACCGCGAGCGCCAAGGCCTTGGTCTCGCAGCCATGTGCCGCTGCAGTCACAAGCCGATAGCGATGCCGTTGGGGCTCGGGAGCTTCATGCACCGATGACCGTAATGATTAGCCGCCATAAACTTGATGAGGCGGGCCTTCCGAGAATAGCGTTATGCGGTAGGTCGCCTCGACCACCTCAAAGGTGATCAATTCGGTCGGAAGTTGTCCGAGCCGCCGAAGGTGACGGCAAGACCACCGCCCCAAGGGAGTAGTCGAGCTCGAGAACGATTCGAAGAAGGAATGGCGATGCTTTTGATTTTTGATCGGGAATCAGCATCCGGTCGAGTGCTTCCGCTGCAAACAAATTAAGAGAGCCGCCGCCGTCGACCATGACACGCCCGACCAACGTGTTCTTGATGGTCGGGTCACGATAAAGCGGTCTTTAAGTCTCGGGCCATACCTTGTAAGGCATCCTCACGGAGAAAAGATGATGGTGGCCCGGCCCACTTGCAATCTTTGCGGCGGGCTTTCTGATGCACGCCGATTGATGGTCCGAGCGGCAGACCATGATCTCGCTTGGTCGGTAGGTCGCCGAGCCGCCGAAGATAACGTCAATCCGGCGCTCGCCCTGTTGAAATTCTAGGTCGAGGTCGCCGTGCTCCGACCCGGCATTCACCCTTTCGGGCTAGTCGTCATCCTTCGGGAGCACGGGCATCTCACCACGTCCGTCATAGAAGGCTTCAAGCTTTCCCTGCCAAGCCCTGCAAGACCGCGGTCGTGGCGGCCGCCTGCGTGAAACAGCAAAATTTCTCCTCGTCGTACCCGACCGCTTCTTCGCTCCTCGCGGTCGAGCATCGGTCCTCAGAGGTCCAGCCGCCGACCCTCTTTACTGGGGCTGGCCACAGGCTCGACGGGGTCGAGGCCGACCTTGACGAGGTCGGGTCCGTCCCGAGTCGATCCGGACCTCAAGGACCTCCGGCCGCCATCCGCCGAGACGATGACCATGGCTGACCTCCGCCGTCCTGCGGTCACGCTTCCGCTTCTTAGTGCGGGTGTCTTGGTCGGCACCCTTGGAGTTGGGCGGGCCACCCTGAGTGGCTCAAACCAAGCTTACCTTGGTCGTGTCGCGCTTCGGCCAGACGGCGTCGTCTGCGTCACGTCTGCTTCGCCATGCGAAACAATTTGTTGGCCGAGCCTTGTCGTGATCTCGAGGTCTTGATGGCGCCGGTCGCGAACGCCGAACTTGAAGGCCTTGATGACTGCTTCATCAGAGATACTTGGAATTAGGTTCCTCGTGCGGATAAACCGCCGCACAAAGTCACGAAGAGGCTCGCTCTTGCCACGATGACACGATCCAGTCCTTCTCCCTCGCCGCTCGTAATGACTCGGAAGTTGGAGCGGAGGGCGCTCTGGATTTGGCGCCACGACGTGAAGGAACCGGGCTTCTGGTTGAAGAGCCAAGTTCGGCGCGCCGTCCAGAACGGTCGGGAGATAGTTGGCCATGACCAACTCGTCGCCTCCGCCGCTAAAATGGCGGTCGAGTAGATGGACGAGAACTTCGTCGGGATTCTTGGTTCGTCGGCGCTCGATCAGCGGGTTTAAACCGAGCAAAGCGACCAGCAGACGCGACGAAGGTCGTCGAATCGAGTACGCCACGCAACCGGGGCCGACGGTGCGGCAGCCGAGCCATCGCGCCAACGAGATCTTCATCTGCTTTGACTGAATCCGAGCAGGCTCCCTTGCGACCCGATCTTGGCGAGATCGGTCATGATCTTGAGCACGGAGTCGCTGGGAGGTATTGCGGCGGTCTGTCTTGCGACGGCGTCTGGGCGGAATGTCGGGAAAGTCCCGTGACTCTTTGCCGGTGGAGTGGAGCTTGCGTGGCTCACCTCGCGTCGGCCGTCGGGATCTTGCCCCGAGGGTGTTCTTTGAGACGACGGCGCTTCTCGCCTCGGCGGCGGCCGATGGGTGCGCCCTACGACGGCGTGATGAATTGTCGCCGCTTCTCGAGAAGGGTCCTCGAGCGGTGACTTCGGTGCGGAGGAATGGCCTCGATTGCGGCGGGTCGAGTTCTTCGGCCAAGGCCCGCCAAAGAGCTCCGATTTTGCCCTATCGGGATCAGCCATGATCCGCAATAGCGCTGGCGCTCCCAGGGAGGGAGCCTCTCTGGTCCTCCGTCGGGCCTTGATAATGGCCTCGATTGATCGCAACGTGGACCATTCGGCGAGCATCCTCGGGAGTTTGTGGGTCGCGATCCGCCGCCGCTCGCGTTCCCACCGGGGCGTCCGCCATGAAGGCGTCTTTGCTCACGGAGGTGGGGAAGGCGAGAACAAGGATCGCGGAGCGACTCGCGTCCGATCCGCAAGGAAGAGTGTTCGTTGATGGAGAACGCCATGCTCCTAAGACCTCGGAGTTTTTCCCGTGAATGAACAAAGCAATCGGGCCCCACGGTGGGCGCCACTTGCCGGCGATCGGGATCGCCAACCGCAGAAAATGAGGTTGGGGTTAATGAAAGCGGGACCACAATCTGCGCTTTGCTCGAGCAGGGAATGAGGTCGAGGAGGTCTATGGTCGAACAAGGAGACAACGGACGAGGCAGATTTATCTGGTTCGAGCCCCGAGAAGGTAATGTACTCTACTCGATCGCCTTGTGGCGGTGTTTCTTGCCTTTTGTGGATACAAGGAGGATTCTGACTCAATCTTGGCGATGCTAAGTCTAGACTTGAACTCCGATGTCGTGTGTTGGGTTCGTCTTTTCGGTGTTTACAAAGCTTGATCTTATACCCATTCTTCTTGCAGCGTTAAGGAGTAACCCTCGGATCGTGGCCTTTATGCATATTGATTGCGGTGGTAACTGCTCGATCCGTCGCGCCGCGCGCATTACTCCATGATCCCGTTCACAGAATCGCCAAGTGATAACGCGTGCGGGATCAAGAGACCGCCATCGACCTTGAATCATCGAGCGGCGGTCGTGAGGGCCACGAGCTTCGGTGATCTTGTGCTCCACTCGAGTGGCCTCGGGCTTGATCTGAGTCTTTGATCGAGGACCCACGGGCTAGAGGGCTGGTTGACTGTACTGACCGACCAAGGGTTGCCCGGCCCCCGACACTTTTCGATTCACAATATATCAGATTAGTTGGTATTTATTTATACTTTATCTAATAGTAGAACAATAAATACATATATTCTTAATAAATCAATGACTAGATCTTATTTTTAATATCCATCGTATACTATAAAGCACAGTAAAATTCCTCTTAAAACTTTCTGATCCAATCAAAGTACTGGAAAGCATACCCAACTTTCTCCAATCGATCACGGGCATGTATGCTCCCAAGTTCAACCGCACGTGCATGCTTGCTTGCTCGATCTTAATGTCTACAATTTCTGCAGACAAGGAAGCGAGAAAAGAAACAAAGAAAGATACTCCAACTCTCCAACGCGAATACTACCCTTACTAAATGTCGAAAGAGACAAACGTCATTTATTTTGGGTCTGTTTTTTCTAGTGGCGGGTAGCCTCCAGGGAGATGTGTGCTGTTCGTTTGGGTCTGGGGTGGTGTATTGTTAGGAGGTTACCATTGTGTGTGGTGGGTTATTGTGAGTTTTTTTAGGTCCGGTTTTTTCCTTATAAAAATAGGGTTACCTATCTGTTTCCCTTCTTAATATATTTCGCGGCAATTCTCTTGCTGCTTTCGAAAAAAAAAACTAAATGTCGAAAGATTGCCGGCCTCCGGTTGCTTTGAGCCGTGTCGGCTCGAGCCGGCCGGCCGACTCGGCTCAAAAAAAATTTGCGTTTATGTCCTTTTATAAATTACGAATAGGTCCTTCGCGATTTTTTGTGAGAAGAAGATTTTTTCCTCTAAAATCACGTTCGGGTCCCTCGTGCGTCATTTTACAGAAAGGACCTCCCGCTAAATTCAAATCACGAACAAGCCCTTTTCTAATTTTTCAGGATAGCGGACAGGTCCAAAAACGTAACATTCAAGTCCTTGCTCCTTACGTCTAGGTCCTTTCTCCGTTTTTCCCGGGAAAAAATATTTTCGTCACTAGAAATATGTGTGCGGTTCTATCTCTAGACTTTTTTCCCACCTCGATTTCCAATCTCGATCTCTGATAATTTTTTAAACATGTATTATTACTCGGTGAACGCGTAGAGTGTTAGACTCGGCAAAAGAAGGTTGTCATCTCTAATAATTTTTCACCCCTTTTCCTCTAGACTTTTTCCCCGCTGCGGTTCTCATACTCGGTCTCCAATATTTTCCAAATAATTAAATGAAAGAGATATTTCTACACTCTATCTCTCTATTTTTCCCGTTACTTGCGGCGTATTCTGCCAAAAAATTTGTGTCTTTCAAATAGTTCCGCTTATTATTTCGATGATTTAAAAATAAAACACCGCCAAAAAAAGAAATTTTTCTCTGAAAAAAGCAGCCTGTGGCGTAACACACCGCGAAAAATTTTGCGATTCTCCAGCTCAGTCTCCAATATTTTCCAATTAATTCATCAAAAGAGATATTTCTACAGCTCTATCTCTCTATTTTTTCTCGTTCGCGCGGCGTGTTACGCCGTGAAAATTTTTGTGTTTTTTAGTCGTTCCGCTCATTATTTCGACGATTTAAAAAATAAAACGCCGCCGCAAAAAAAGAAATTTTTTCTACGAAAAAACAGCACGCTCGGCGTGTTACGCCGCGAAAAAATTTGTGTTCTTTCAGCCGTTCCGCTCATTATTTCGACGATTTAAAAATAAAAGCATACGAAAAAAAAAAATTTTTTACTTAAAAGCGACACGGCGTGTTACACCGTGAAAAAAAATTGTGTTCTTTTAACCGTTTCGCTTATTATTTCGACGATTTAAAAAATAAAACACCGCTGAAAAAAAGAAAATTTTTCTCTAAAAAATAACACGTGCGGCGTAACACATGCCGCGAAATTTTTTCTAGTAGCGGCGAGACCTAGGAGAAAAGAAAGTCAATCCTTCTCGATGGTGTGACATGCATGACTAGTTCTCCAGGAACGAAAGCATGCATGGGGCAGGCAGGTGGGCCGCCACCGCCGGGTACAGCTCACTCGAAGCGACAGCAACATGCCGTCCTTAATGGTCTGCGTCATCCATTGTCGTGCGCTAGATGATGATCATGAAGACGATGGATTGATGATGATATGACGTGGCAAGCATGCATTAATTGACTAGCTAGTTCACTGACGACTAGCACTGGCTAGTACGATCCTACAATTCTCTACTGCGTAGTCGACTCAACGACGATCGACGGCCGTCGTCGTTGGTTGCTTGCCTCCAGCCGGATGGATGGACGGACGAATTAATTAACACGAGCGCGGCGAAGCCAAGCTCAACTCCAGCACGTCGACGTCTCCGGTGCCGACATCCCGTTCCCAGTCCCAGACACGGACGCATCAGGTCTTCTTCGCCTTCCAGATGCGAACGTTGGATTAACTTGAACTGTCCGGAATCAACAGCTCGGATATTATTGCTTATTTTGTTGGCCTGTTTGGTAGAGGTCCAGATTCCAGTTTTTTTTGAAATCTGAAACTTGTAGGCTAAAATAAAGTGAATTAAGTTTATATTTTTGGTCTAAAATGTAAATAAGATGATTCATCTAAACACTCTTAATGTACTCATAGCTCCAGCTTCATGAATCTGGTGAAGTTAAAATTTTCAGCTTTACCAGATTTTCAGAATCTGGAGAAGCTGAATCCCTGCAAAACAAGCCCTGAGTTTCTACTTCTAGATGCATTCACTAGCTAGAGCCTGGACCCTGGAGCCCTGTAGACCTGTACCAGTGCGTTAACTTTGGCCGTTGGATCTTAATGGCCAGGATTGATCCGAACCGTTCGAGATCTGACGGATGCTTCTCTTAGCTTTTATTTTCGCCACTGGGCAGGATGCGGGGGCTATCTATTCAATGCTATCCATTTCCCCTTTTGTAGCTAGGTATCACCATGATTTTTTCCAAGGGGACTTGAAGGTGGTTTTGGTACCAACTATCTCCGATCTGCCTCCTCCTTCTTGACCATTGCTCTCGCCCCATCGGCCCGCTTCTATTGTGGCTACCAGCGTCTCCGCGGTCCACCATGCTTCTGCCTCCACTGGCCACCATTGTCTCACCGTACCTTTTCCACTTCCTACCTACCATTTGATATAGCCCCCACCTAACCTAAATCCTCCACCAATGCTCTATGCTGCCCGCCACCATGTCCTCTGTCCTCCTCTGAACTACTTGAAGGCAAATTGGAGAAAAACACTCATAGCTATTCATAGATGCAATTGGTATATATGGAGTACAAAGCTATGTCGGTTGGAAACCGAGTTATTACATGCCAAAACAGCTACGTGTCAAATCACTAGATAATCTCCTAAATAGGGAAAGCTAATCCCCTGTACCAACAAAATCTCCGGACTTGCTAGGCATGTGAATCACGCGCACAAGCATGTATCGTGCAAGGGATTGTTCGGCTAACACCCCCCCGCAGTTGGGACAGGAGCGGGGTGGACGTTCAAGCTGAAACAAAACTTTTTGAAGATGGCCGTGGGAAGAGCTTTGGTGAAGACTTTGGCATATTGTGAGCTCATCGGCACATGAAGAATGTGAACTCCTCCCAAGACGACGCATTCTTGAACAAAGTGAAGGTTAATCTCAACGTGTTTCATTCGTTGATGTTGAACGGGATTAATTGAGAGGTAGACAGCACTGCTGTTGTCACAAAAGACAACGGTAGCTTGCTGTAGAGGCTAGTGCAGTTTGACGAGGAGCTAACGAAGCCAACATGCTTCGGCGACGGCATTTGCAGCAACACGTTACTCAGCCTCGGCACTGGAACGGGACACGGTCTACTGCCATTTACAGGACCATGAAATGACATTATCACCATGGAAAATGCCACAACCTGAGTTAGACTTCTGAGTGTCAGGGTAGCCGGCCCAATCGGTGTTAGTGTAGGCGGTGAGAGAAGTCGATGTGGTCCAATGCAGTTGCAGACCGTAGTTGATGGTGCCCTTGAGGTATCAAAGAATGCGCTTGTGGAGATTGGCGTGTGGCTCGCGAGGATCATGCATGTGAAGACAAGCATGTTGCACAACGTAGGCAATGTCCGAATGTGTAAACGTCAGGTACTTAAGGGCACCGGGATTCTTCTATAATAAGTGGGATTTGCCATAGGGTCATTGGCGGAGAGAGCTTGGTGCAGGTGTCAACAAGCATGCTACAGGATTTGCAGTGCATCATACCGGTGTGGCAATGGTGAGGATGGTTCACACGGTGGCCAGTTTCACGACTGGACTGGTAATGGAATAGTGACATGCAAGTTCAACCAAACAACATGTTGTCACACACCACGTTTTCCTCGGGTTGTCACTGAGTGACCATTGACAACCGGATTAGGCACAATAGATGGCAGAGGTGTGGCAATAGGTGCAGTAGCATGGTACGGCATGTGTTGTGGCTGAGGGCAAGCAACACTAGCAGGAGCGCAGCAGCAGTAAGCAGTGTGGGTGGTCCCGCAGGAGCGGTTGCGGGCATGCGGCCGATCGAAGGAGGAATAGGTGTAGGCGCGTGAGTAATGACTGAAAAAGAATCAAATTCTAAGGGCACCGGTGGCTTAGGCTACTCAGAAAAGGGAAAAGAAGACTCATAAAAAATGACATGGTGAGATATGATGATGCAATTTATGGAGAGATTAAGGTAGCGATAATCCTTATGGTGATCAGGATAGCCAAGGAAGACAAATGGCTTGGAACACGGTGCAAGCTTGTGTATTGCGGTGGCGGAGAGACTTGGGTAGCACCTACAACCAAAAACTAAGAGATGGGAGTAATCAGGAGGTGAACCATTTGGTGTGGGATGCCGAAATTGAGAGATTTGTTCAGGTGGAGGTTAAGGAGATATGTTGTTGCGTGAAGTGCCTTGACCCAGTAGGAGGGAGACATGCTAGCTTGGAATAGATGTGAATGGAAAATATCGTTGGTGTAGCGGATAATAAATTCAACTTTGCAGTTTTATTGAGAGGTGTGCAGACATGACATGCGGTACGCTATGCCATTGGAGAGGAGGTGGAGGCGCATGGCATGGTTATCAAACTCACCACCATTGTCACATTGAATCCCACGAATGGTTGAGGAAAACTAAGTACCGACATAGCAAAGAAATTGCAAAGGGTGTCGAAAACATTAGATTTTAGCCGTAGTAGGAACCATAAGTAGTGTGTGAAATCTTCAAGGACAACGAGATAATACTTGTAACCATATATGCTGGGGACTAGCGAGGTTCAAATATCACAATGTATTAAATCAAAAGCTCTAGTAGTGTGAGTATGTGAAGAATAAAATGGGAGACGTACATGTCTGCCTAATTGGCATGCATGGCACAAAGGGTCTGCTGCATTTTTATTACAAGAGATATGAGAAGCACTAGCAAGATGGGACAAAACTTGTTTGCCCAGGTGTTCGAGACGATGATGCCACAATGTAGAAGATGGAATGGTGATGGAAAGTGCACGAGGGGCAAGTGGCGGCCACAGAAGGGGGTAGAGGTCGCCACAGCTATTGCACCTAATGATCACATTTTTGTTGTGAAGATCCTTCACAGAAAGGCCAAAGAGATCAAATTCAATATAACAATGATTATCCATGGTGAAACGGTAAACAGAAATAAGGTTTTTAATGAGAGATAGGGTAACAAAGACATTATTTAATTGGAAGGAATGATGAGGAAAATTTGCGGATGTTGTTTCGGTGTGGGCGATAGGAATATGAGACCCATTTCCGACAATAGCATAAGGGGATGTAGTGGAAGGAATTGGAGAAGAGGAGGAAATGTTACCACCTAAGTGGGAGGGTCCCTACGTGATGGTCGAAGCGACTTGACCAGTATCAGTATGGCTATCTACAATGGAAGGAATGATGTTAGGTAATTCATAGAACATCGATCAGCTGAGAAGATTTCATACATAAATAAAAGAGACAGTGCGTCGAACAACTAAAGTTTAGGCAAGTAAAAATTTATTAAATTCAAAAACAAAAGTTATCATATTACATTTTGAGGCAGGTGTCCTATAACTACTTGTCTTAGTAGGGGTCACACCGCCTCCCCTGCATCCATGGAGATTAAAAAAGGAGGGTCACTGGGATGGGCATACATCCTTTGTATGGGCTGGAAGAGGCGGTGAAGATCTGATCGCTTGTCAACAGAGAAGGCGACCTCTCCATCGTCAAAAGCCTTCGAGCATTGTGAGGGCTTGGAGGGTGAGCAAGCACCGGACCGATAAAGCCATTTTGAGCTTCACCTCCTTTGCCGGTGTCGGTAGCTTGACCTTCTCCTCCTCGTGTGCCAGCGATCGCATCCGCTCTCGCGAGGGTAGCATAAGTGGCATCGTCTTCTTCGACGACGGCGTGCAACTTGCTGGTAACCTCATCTTCCTCCTCTGGATAAACCTTCGTCTCAATAGCCTCTTAGTCAATTTCTTCCTCCTTATCGGAGGACATGATGATCTATCTCAGAGAAATGATGGCCAGTGGTGTAGGGGGAGGGGACTCTCCAAGGAACTCTGTGGATGGGGATGATAGGGGAGTAGAAGCCATGAAGGCAATTGAAAAGGCTAAGGTGTCATGAGCAGAAGAAAAGAAGAAGAAGAAGAGCTCTAATAGGCGACTACAAGTCCCATCTATTTATAGCTCTGGGGACGGGTCGAGCTGAAGCTGCAACCCAGCTAGATTCGTGTTGATCCCAATCTACGAGGTATCTTTTTGCACTCCCACATAAATGCGGGGACTGAAGAGATGCTAAGTTATGGCCTGCCGCGTGGAAGCTGAAGGAGCACGAAGGCTGTAACAGTATGCAATCATTATAATGGAGTAAACAAAAGAATGCTAAGCTTTACCAGTATGCTCGGGGGCTCATACACCTGAGTGTATGGTCAAGGGCTACGATACAGTCATCGAACATAAAGTCAGGGGCTACATCATGCATTTGTTAGCGCATTTGCTCTAGCATCACCTCAATGCACTAATTGAGTAGAAGGTTGGGAGCTACATAACTCGATCGTTCTATTACCTAGCTCCACTCTCGGCTTGACACATCTATTGAGTAAGAGGTTCGGAATCTCAATAGGTAACTGTGATGCTAATACTCCACTTTGTACTCGATCCGGCTGTTGGGTAAAGAGTCAGGGGCTACATCATGGCTTTGTGCTTACATCAATCTACTCCCTACTCGATGGCTTCATCAAGTAAGGAGTCGGGGGCTGCAGGTAACTTGGCACCCTTTTTCCTATTTTCTGGTCGATACAGTTATCGAGTGGGGAGCTATAGGCACAGTTTCTTTATTTTCTTTTGCATACAATTCCTTATTTTCTTTTACATGCGAATTTTTTGCACGTATTTACTCGATTGCGTACTTAGCATTTCAGCAAACAAAACCAAAGCGTGGCCATACCTGAACTCAACGAGGAGCATTTCTATCCTACATGCATATGAGCACCATATTGTCAGACATCTAAATCTCAGCGATCGGTGGGAGACGAGGCCTCTAGTCAATTCTACATGCGTTGCTCAGTAAGTTCATGTTTGCTACAAAGTTTGAGTCATATGAAGACTTACAAAAACCATGTAGTTTCACTTCAACTTAAATAACGTTTATCTTATGTACGGCCTCTCTGAATGTAAGCTCAGGGACTTAGCTATTTGATGAAAAAAATTTAGCCTTGTGTGCATATATAATTAGTGGCAAGGTCACTAAGAGTCTATGAGTGCTAAATTGGATTTGCACCTACTTGTGTTACTCTATTTCATTGACAAGAAAATAGCAGGCAAAGCATGATAGAAAAGAAAATCAATTAGCATTGTCACTAAAGATGTAGTGGCAGCATTACAATCGGCATGGTCAGGCCAAAAAGAATTCTAGCTGGCATCATTAGCATTGCTAGTAAGAGAGAGCTCCAACTGGGCTATGAACCTCTCAGCAAGGTCTCCGAAGTATTCAATGTGATCGGCAATTTTTCTCTCCTCACATGCGAATCCTTCATCCATAATTGAGAGGTCCATGCCAAGATGGTGGCTCTTCACCAGGCCAAGCACATGGGAAGTCACAAGTTGTGCAGATGAAGACATGTGCTCGAGTGTCTCTGACTGTAGAGTGGCAAGTGTTGGTGATATGCCCTAGAGGCGATCATGTGAGATGATTGTATCATACGTCTATGTTCATGTACTTATTAGTTCCATGAATAAATATCACTCCTTTGTTCATTGAGTAAGACTTAATTGTGAAACACATTGGTTATATGATATTATTCTAAAAGATCCTTGGTCACATATCATTATGTGGGACAATAGTGATCTGACCAGCACATGTATTGATTGATGGTAATATTTCACATACCATAGATATGGAGATATCAAATCAATAATGTGGGCACATGTTAGAGAACATGGGATTGGATAGACCCGCTCCGAGACACTGATGAGATTGTTATCTTAGAAGTGCCATCAGAGTGTAGTCTCGAGTGGTATACCTATACGATCCTTTGACCTGAGATTCTTATTGATTCTCAGCATGCGTAATTGTATACTTTGGGGCTATCAAACGCTTCTCCATAGCAGGGGAGTTATAAAGGTAGCTTACGGGTATGCCATGAAACATGACGTGAGATATAAGAGATGAAGATGGAATTTGCCCCTCCTCGATAACGGGAGAGGTATCTCTGGGCCCCTCAGTGTGGATAGATAAGGAAAAGTGCATGGCCATGCCAAAGTGATTAAAGGGTTAATCACGAATTGTATCTGTTACATTGACGAGTGAATTTGTCAAGCTATCACAAGGGTGGCACGCTTCTCGCCTTGAGCTTGACTGATATCATGTGGCAAAAGGATCCTATGTGAGTGTATCAAGGTTCAGCTGATTCGATCATTATGTACATTCGGGGGTCAATATGTTACGCTAGGTACCGCTATTGACTTGTAGTGCAGGAAAGGGTTCTCGGGACCGCGCCGACTTGTACATGAGCCTAATGGGTCACACACTTAATGGGTTGGATCATGTCTGATGGATTGGATCCATTAGTGGGTTTACGCGGATTTGGATCCTCTGGCGTCTTAATGGATTTCTACTGTAGAAGATCCATTAGCGTGAGTCCTAGTGGGCTTCTATCGTAGAAGGCCCGTTAGTGCGCTCTATATAAAGGGGGCGTGGGGGTGTGAAACAGGACTCCCCTCACCACATGCCCTAGTCGTCGCTGCATCCCACTGCCCCCTAAAACCCTAGCCGGACGCGTGGGTGCTAGCACACCAGCGTGCGGTGATCCCACCTCGGATGTGTGGATACCGTAGAGGCGTCATCGCTCTTGCGTTGGCGCTGATCAATTCAATCAGCTAGATCAACTGTACGACTACAACAACGTTGCTGTGACGGTGATCCGCGACAAGGAGAAGTTGTACCATATCGTGTTCGACTATGTACAGTGCTTCGGAGCACGCGGGGAGGCTTCACCCACTCTACTTCCGCTGCTAACGTGCTCCGAGGGTAACGCTCCATGATCTTTGACTCGCAGCTTCCTGGGTGTTCGCGGTAGAAAATTTTTTGTTTTCGGCTAGCGTAGCACCGCGTTCTCCTTCAGTGGTATCAGAGCCGATCTTGCGTTGTCTTGGATCTGGATGCTGCACATATGTTTATATGCTGTTAGGTTAGTCACGGGTTGATGTGATCAATCGGTATAAGGTTCATGAGGTACGAGTTGGTAGTGCTACGAGGCCAAAAAGATTAGTTCGTGCTTTATCTAGATCATGTCGTGACTGATCCATACTAGCTGGAAACACCATCTGGACTTCCGTCATGTGCCATCTATGATATTAGCCAACAGATCGAGGCCGCGTGCACGCAACCTTCTCGAGGGGCCTCACGCATTTGATGTATGAGTTGATGGTTCTACACGATGAAAAGATTAGCTCGTGCTCGTTTTGTTTCATGCCGTGCATTACCCCTACCGGCTGGTAACACCATCGGGGGTAGTAGCCCGTGCTGAATAGATCGTGCCAACAGATCGAGATCGGTGTGGTCGCCGCCTTCTCAAGAATCTTATGGAAATTGAGGCATTCTGATGGCTCAGAATCGGTATGATTTGTTCAATCCGGTTGAATTTCCATAGCGTTTTCGTAGATGTGATCTACGTTCCCCGAAAAAATTTTCTACGGGCGCTACCCCTTCGAACCCCGCCGTGATAGTCACAGTAGCGGCCATTAAATAAAACTTGATTCCCATCGCAGGGTAGAATACGATTCTGCGCTTAACTTGTTTTTGCAGGGAATGATGTGAATAGTATGGCTCCCTTGTGTGTATGTGATGCATTAATGTAATTTTCATAGCCTGCGTGCTATGATTAATTGCAGCTTGGGCTACCATGTTATTGTATAACAGCCTGCATGCTGATTTGTGATGCTTCATATCCTCATGTAATTTGTCACTAGCTATTATGTGTAGTAGCTTCGTGTATTATCATGGAGGCTTCTAGCATGGTGATTTGATGGACAGTAAGTGCGACGATGGAGATCGGAACGCCATGGGCCATACTATTTCACAAGTCAATATGATTGTTTGTGATGATTCCTGTCATACTATTCTTTCATATTTCGTATTTGGTGGATATGATTTTCATATGATAGAATAGTTTCCCTCGAAAAATTAAGTGTTCAATGCCCTTCCAATAGCTGCACCCATAAGTTTTTGTACGTTAATTGGTAGTTTCAGCATACAGCAAGGTGCCATTAATTTCCTTGACCATTGGGATAAAGTCGGACTTCACACACATAGTATTGGTTTACTTATCGAGGCTATCAAAATGGTTTTGGGCCTCGGGGCATCAGTGTTGGGAGCCGGGGCATTGGATGCCACCCAACGAACAAGAGTCACATACGATGTGATTGGCAAGGGGTTGCCTACCTATGTCACTTAGTCCTAGGAGTCGCCTCTGCGCACTAGATCTTTGAATGACTATGGATCTTGTCCTACTAAAATGCACTAGAGGGAAGGTGATTTTAATGGGAGCATCTTTTTTTAAAATTGTTTAATGGAAGGTTAACATGAACATTGTGCTAAGACTTTGCTTTACTGTTATAGATGGCGCCTAATACTGTCAATAACTCTGGTTTTAACTTGCGATCGATTCTGGAGAGAGAGATGCTCTCTGGAACAAATTTCATTGATTGGTATCGTAACTTGAGAATTGTTCTTTTAGCAAGAGAAAAAGGAGTATGTCATTGAGGAGCCATATCCTGAGGAACTAGCTGATGATGCTACTGCTGCTGAACGACGTGCTTATGAGAAGCATGTCAATGATGAGGTTGATGTTGGCTGTCTCATGCTTGCTACAATGAACTCTGAGCTTCAGAAGCAATATGAGAACACGAATGCCTATGCTATGATCACAGGCCTACATAGCATGTTTGAGAACCAAGCTAGGGCTGAGAGATACTCGATCTCAAAAGCTCTGTTTGCGTGCAAGCTAAATGAAGGTAGTTCGGTGAGTCCTCATGTGATCAAAATGATTGGTTACATTGAGAACTTGGAAAAACTGAACTCCCCCTTAAGCCAAGAGTTGGCCACTGATGTGATTCTCCAGTCGCTTCCTGCAAGCTTCGAGCCTTTCATCATGAACTTTCATATGAATGGCATGGAGAAAAACATGTCTAAACTACATGGGATGCTTAAGACAGCAAAAGAAAGCATCAAGAAAAGCAATAGTCATGTGATGATGGTCCAAAAGGATGGTGGTAAGAAAAGGAAGCGTGGGGCAAAAGGCAAGGGTAAGGATGTGATCTCGAACCCGAAACCTAAGCGTGATGGTAAGACCAAGGGTGGTCCTACTACTTCCGATGAATGTCACTACTGCCATAAACCTGGTCATTGGCGTAGGAACTGCAAGAAATATTTGGAGGATAAAAAGAATGGAATTTTGGTTTCCGCTTTAGGTATTAATGTTATAGAAATTAATCTTGCTACTTGTCCTAATGAGTCATGGGTATTTGATACCGGATCGATGATTCATACTTGCAAATCGTTGCAGGGACTAAGAAGGACTAGAAGTTGTGCAAGAGGTGAGGTGGAAATTCGCGTCGGTAATGGCGTAAAGGTTGCTACAATGGCCGTTGGCGTTTATCCCATATCGTTACCTTTAGGATTAGTTTTGGAATTAAATAATTGTTATTATGTTTCAACTTTAAGCAGAAACATTATCTCTTCTTTATGTTTGGAAGAAGATGGTTTTGATTTTGTAATAAAGAACAAATGTTGTTCAATTTATTTCAATAGTATGCTCTATGGTCATTGTCCATCATTGAATGGGCTATATGTGCTAAATCTTGAAGATAAATTTATCTGTAATGTTAATGCAAAAAGACTCAAAACAAATGATTTAAATCACACTTATTTATGGCATTGTCGCTTAGGCCACATAAATGAGAAACGCGTGTAGAAGCTCCATAGAGATGGTCTTCTTGATTCATTTGATTTCGAATCATTTGACACATGCGAATCTTGTTTACTTGGCAAGATGACTAAGACACCATTCACTGGTTCAAGAGAGAGGGCTAGTGAATTGTTGGCCCTAGTACATACGGATGTATGTGGACCAATGAGCGTTGTGGCCAGAGGTGGATTTCAGTACTTCATCACTTTTACTAATGACTTTAGTAGATATGGTTATATCTATCTGATGAAGCATAAGTCTGAATCTTTCGAAAAGTTCAAGGAATTTCAGAATGAAGTACAAAATCATTTGGGCAAGACAATCAAATTTTTGCGATCTAATCATGGAGGTGAATATTTGAGCCATGAGTTTAATGATCATCTTAAGAGTTGTGGAATTGTTTCACAATTGACTCTGCCAGGGACGCCTCAGTTGATTGGCGTGTCTGAACGGAGGAATCGGACTTTGTTGGATATGGTTTGATCTATGATGAGTCAAACTGAGCTTGCATTATCTCTTTGGGGACATGCTCTAGATATTGCCGCATTCACCTTAAATAGGGTTCCATCGAAATCTGTAAATAAGACACCATATGAGATGTGGAAAGGGAAACGTCCTGATTTGTCTTACCTAAATATTTGGGGCTGTGAGGCTTATGTTAAGCATTCGATGTCAGATAAGCTCCACGCCAAATCACACAAGTGCTTCTTTGTGGGGTACCCAAGATCTGTAGGGTATTACTTTTATAACTGGGAGGAGGGCAAAGTGTTTGTCGCCTGGAATGGTGTCTTTTTGGAAAAGGAATTTTTCGAAAGAGCCAGTGGGAGCAAGGTGCAACTCGAAGAAATTCGGGAAACATCTGAAAATGTTTCAGCTCCTACTGATTCACATGAGGAGATGCAAAGCGTTGCAGAACCTATGGAAGAGGCACCAGTCCCACGAAGGTCAACAAGGGCAAGCCGCGCTCCCGAGAGGTATATGTTCCTCGCTACGGAGCAACGCGACATTTTATTGTTGGACAATGATGAGCCCAAGAGCTATGCGGAAGCGATGGTGAGACCGGACTCTGAGAAATGGCTGGAGGCCATGAGATCCGAAATAAAGTCCATGCATGATAATCAAGTTTGGGACTTGGTTGATCTGCCTGATGGTGTGAAAACCATTGAGTGCAAATGGGTCTTTAAGAAAAAGACAGATGCCGATGGAAACATTCACATCTATAAGGCACGGTTGGTGGCAAAAGGGTATAAGCAAATTCATGGTATCGACTATGATGAAACTTATTCGTCTGTAGCCATGCCGAAGACTATCCAGATCATGCTAGTGTTTGCCGCATTTCACAACTATGAGATACGTCAAATGGATGTCAAAACGGCTTTCCTAAATGGAAACCTAAGTGAGGATGTGTACATGACACAACATGAAGGTTTTGACGATCCTAAGAATGTTGGCAAGGTGTGCAAGCTTCAGAAGTCTATTTATGGACTGAAGCAGGCATCTCAGAATTGGAATCTTCGTTTTGATAAAGTGGTCAAAGAGTTTGATTTTATCAAGAACGAAGAGGAGCCTTGCATTTACAAGGCAATTATATTTCTGGTATTGTATGTGGATGACATTCTATTAAATATTCTAATGTTAGAAGCTGTTCAATCTTATCTGAGAAAATGTTTCTCGATGAAAGACTTGGGAGATGCAACTTATATTTTGGGCATAAAGATCTATAGAGATAGACCGAGGAGGCTAATCGGATTAAGCCAAAGTACGTACATTGACAAGGTTTTGAAATGGTTCGAAATGCAGAATTCCAAGAAAGGTTTCCTGCCAATGTCACATGGTGTTAGTCTTAGCAAGACTCAGTGTGCTTCGACACCTGATGAGTTGGATAGAATGAGTAGGATTCCATATGCCTCTGCTATTGGATCCATCATGTACGCCATGTTGTGCACTCGCCCAGATGTTTCTTATGCTTTAAGTGTTATGAGCAGATACCAATCAAATCTAGGTGAGAATCATTGGATAGCTGTAAAGACCATTCTCAAGTACTTGCGAAGAACTAGAGATATGTTCTTGGTCTTTGGAGGTGAAGAAGAGCTCGTCGTAAAGGGTTACGCTGATGTTAGCTTCCAAACCAATAAAGATGATTCACGATCGCAATCTGGTTTTGTATTCTGTCTCAATGGTGGGGCAGTGAGCTGGAAAAGTTCCAAGCAAGAGACAGTGGCTGATTCCACGACTGAGGCTGAGTATATTGCAACTTCTGAAGCTGCAAAGGAGGCTATTTGGATTAGAAAATTTGTTTCTGAGTTGGGAGTTGTCGCTAGTGCATCCTATCCAGTGGACCTCTATTGTGACAATAGTGGTGCCATTGCACAAGCGAAGGAGCCTAGGTCTCACCAAAATCCAAACACATACTCAGGCGTTATCACCTCATCCGAGAGATCATCGATAGAGGAGATGTGAAGATTTGCAAAGTGCACACGGATCTGAATGTCGCTGATCCGCTGACAAACCTCTTCCGCAGCCGAAGCATGAGGCACACACAAGAGCCATGGGTATTAGATACTTGCATGACGCACTCTAGTGCAAGTGGAAGATTGTTGGTGATATGCCCTAGAGGCGATCATGTGAGATGATTGTATCATACGTCTATGTTCATGTACTTATCTGTTCCATGAATAAATATCACTCCTTTGTTCATTGAGTATGACTTAATTGTGAAACACATTGGTTATATGATATTATTCTAAACGATCCTGGTCACATATCATTATGTGGGACAATAGTGATCGACCAAAGACATGTATTGATTGATGGTAATGTTTCACATACCATAGATATGGAGATATCAAATCAATAATGTGGGCACATGTTAGAGAACATGGGGTTGGATAGACCCGCTCCGAGACACTGATGAGATTGTTATCTTAGAAATGCCATCAGAGTGTAGTCTCGAGTGGTATACCTATACGATCCTTTGACCTGAGATTCTTACTGATTCTCAGCATGCGTAATTGTATACTTTGGGGTTATCAAACGCTTCTCCGTAGCAGGGGAGTTATAAAGGTAGCTTACGGGTATGCCATGAAACATGACGTGAGATATAAGAGATCAAGATGGAATTTATCCCTCCTCAATTACGGGAGAGATATCTCTGGGTGCCTTGGTGTGGATAGATAAGGAAAAGTGCATGGCCATGCCAAAGTGATTAAAGTGTTAATCACGAATTATATCCATTACATTGACGAGTGAATTTGTCAAGCTATCACAAGGGTGGCACGCTTCTCGCCTTGAGCTTGACTGATATCATGTGCCAAAAGGATCCTATGTGAGTGTATCAAGGTTCAGCTGATTCGATCATTATATACATTCGGGGGTCAATATGTTCTACTAGGTACCGCTATTGACTTGTGGTCTAGGAAAGGGTTCTCTGGGACCGCAGCCGACTTGTACATGAGCCTAATGGGTCACACACTTAACGGGTTGGATCATGTCTGATGGATTGGATCCATTAGTGGGTTTACGCGGATTTGGATCCTCTGGCGTCTTAATGGATTTCTACTGTAGAAGATCCATTAGCGTGAGTCCTAGTGGGCTTCTATCGTAGAAGGCCCGTTAGTGCGTTCTATATAAAGGGGGCGTGCAGCAAACAGGACTCCCCCCACCACAAGCCCTAGCTGTCGCTGCAACCCACTGCCCCCCTAAAACCCTAGCCGCACGCTTGGGTGCTAGCACACCAGCGCGGTGATCCCACCCCGGACGTGTGGATACCGCAGAGGCATCATTGCTCTTACGTTGGCACTGATCGATTCAATCGGCTACATCAACTGTACGACTACAACAACATTGCTGTGACGGTGATCCGCGATAAGGAGAAGTTGTACCATATTATGTTCAACTACGTACAGTGCTTCGGAGCACGCGGGGAGGCTTCACCCACTCTACTTCCGCTGGATTCTTTGCCTCCGCGCTTAGCCTTTTCACCTCACCCTTCTGCTTCTCGGCCTCAGCTTTTGTCGTCTTTAGCTTGGCCCTGAGGGCCGTTAATTTGGTGTCTTTCATCTTGAGCACTTTCTAGCCAGAAGCCGTGAGCCACTCATTTTGTTGATGGGCTTGCTCACAGAAGGTCTCAACTTTGTGCAACGTATCCATTGCACGCTATAAAAGGAAGTCAAGGGGCATCAAAAAAGCAAAGTAGAAGATAAAGAAGAGCTTGGAAAAATATTTGGGGTAAATCACATACTTGAAACTAAGGCTTTATGATAGGCCAATATTCCAGAGGCGCTTGAGAAGTTGGAGGAGGTGGAGCTGTTGTTGTGGCTAGAGCTGTCGAAGCGAGGGCTAGGATGACAGCAACCGTGCTAAGGGATGACAAGGCAGCGGCGGCGATATCATCGACAGCATCACTGGATGCACCTTTCCTGCAAGAGATTCTTTATGTGACATCTCTAAAAGAAGTGGAAAGAATTATGAGGAAGGAGAGGTAACTTACTTCTCTAGCCAAAATTTTTCCTTCACATTATTCTTCTATTCATATATCTTCATCAGGACTGGTCTGGCCCTGGCAGCTAGCTTCTCACTCGGCCCAGTCGATCGAGGAGATGACATCGATGCATCAGCGACCAACGGTAAAGCCTTCACACAGAGAATTACTGTAAACAAAAAACCTATTGCAAACGAATTTAGCAAGTACTACCCGATGGTGGTGTTACTTGCTCAACCATTCTGGTTGATGGAGAACCCATTTGAGGAGACGTCTGCATAGGATTCACCAATCTTTGCAAATCGACTCCCCAAGCGGCCCGCTGGTCCTCCAATATCTGCTGGATTATGTCAGAAGCAATCTTATAGCATCCAAGCAAGTGATTGAAGGTCACCTAGTCTGATGGTCTCGCCGATGAGGTCTGAGGCCATTTGGTTGATCGATGGGGCATTAGAGATATGACCTTCCTCGCTTGAGGAGACTCGGCTACCTCTTGCTCTAGAGCTGCTTCACCCTCGCTGGAGTCAATGACAGGTGTTGTATCAATCAAGGGAGGAATGACGCTAACGAGAGCAGAGCCCCGTGCCTGATCATTGTCGTGAATTGGCTCATCATCTAGGCCAATGACTACCTCGAATTGCCATTTTTCATCTTCAAACTTGGCCTCCTAAGGATATGCTTGGTTAAAGAAGATGACAGGTACACGAATGAGGCATTATAAGCCATAATTCATTACTTACCTCTAGCCAAAGATTAGCCAACGAATACACCTCGACACTACAAGGGCTAGGTTCTAAACCCTAGAACATCTTACTTAGCCTGGAGATGTTCGCGGCTGACAGATATTGTAAAAAGCAAGTCAGTTAACCACTCATCGACTAAAGCAAAAAAACAATAATAAGTACTACTAGTGCTTACTTCCAAGATTATCCCTGGTGGCATCATCGACTTCGGAGTAGTCTCATGCCAAGTGATCTGGGCACTTTAGCAGACTCAATCGGCACGTAATGAAGTCTCTAGCAACATGCCACCCTGTCAATCCTTTCTCCTCAACTCCATGATCTTCTAAGCATAATCCGCATTGCGTGGGGTCAAAGGAGGGAGTTTTGTCTAGACATCAATCGGATTAAGGAGGAGTGGTCGATAGGCCAGAGGGCAGTTCACTGTGTCGAAAGAGATGATGTGAAACCACCACTTTTTCTACTCTGACTACCATGAAGAAGTAACGGGAATAAGAATATACAAGCTAGACACTCCATTGTGGAGATGGAAACTAGCACCCCCAACCGCATTATTTTTCGTCACCCTCTTCAGGCTATAGAAGTGACAAAATAGACTGAGGCTGGGTTTGATACCCAGAAAGGCCTCACAAAGGTGGACAATCATGTTAAGCATCATAATCGAATTGGGCTCAGGTGGAAAAAATGGATCTAATAAAGTCCAAGACATCGAGCAAGAATTAGGAAGGGAAAAAATTGAGTCCACAGTGGAAGAAAGCCTCGAACACAATGGTCTCATCCCCATCCTTTTAGGTGGGATATAACTCACCAAGTGATAACATCCAATGGAAGAACTCCCAAGGAGGAATGACATCATCTTTCTTCAATTCGGCGAGGCGCTTCTTCGTCATCATTGACTTCTGCCACACCTTTTGGAAGGTCTCCTCATCAAAGACCACTCTAGCTGTCACAGGTTCCTTCTTCAATGGCGGAATGACTCTGGCACTAGCGAAATGGCTGGACACCATTGAGAAGGGTGTGGGAAGGATTCTTCAAAGGTGGCGGCGCTAGGGCTTAAGGAGTGCGACGGAGGTTTCGAGAATGAGGCTAGAGGCAAAAAACAGGGAATGGTTAGTGTCGGCGTATTCCACCTGACAAGACCCCGTCAACGAACAGGGTTGACCACTCCCTAGACGGAAGGTATGGTTCGGTAGAGGGCGTCTTCGTGGCTGGAAACCCTAATGTCTCTACGATAGATCCCGGAAATCAACAGACTGATGGACACGGTGATATACCCATGTTCAGGCCCCCATCTCGGGTAATGGCCCTACGTCATGCTAGATCTTTGTTGAGGAAAGGTGTAGGCGATTACCGTAGCTCACCGCCGTTTGCCCGTAGTTACTGGCCGTAGTACCGAAGCCCTTTCGTCGTGTTTGTGCCTTCTCCGGTAACTCTTCGCCGTCGTCGTGACCACCGGAGTAACCCTCGCATCGGGCCGCGTCTGTGGAGCCGCTTCATGTCGCCGGAGGGAGCCCGGAGCGCCGTCACCGCCATCATCTTCTTCATCTCCGGCAAGGACAACGCCGCCGTGACAACACCGCCGAGCTGAGCTTCGACAGCCGTCCGATCTTCAAGCAACGTCCTTGATTACGCCACGTCGTCGCATTACAGTAAGTCTCGTCTTTACTTCTCAGCCGTTAGATCTTTGATATACGGTCAAGGTTTAGCCACGTAGTCACGGTAATAGTAAACTTCATCTTCAATTATCAACCGTTAGATCTCGATCGTGTGATTCTAGTGTAGCCACGTAGTCTAATTAGCCGTAGCCATTGGATCTGTGAAATCAGCATAGGATTGAATTAATCTAGACCATTAGATCTTAGATGTGCGGTTCGGATTTGTCCACGTGTCATGCACGGGGGTAGCCGCGTGGCCGATTACGATGCGTGATTTAGATTTGATCCGAACGGTTGATTTCAAAATTAACGTTCGGGATCACGCCGCACTGATAGCCAATCTGCGTGCGCCGCGTGTCGCGCAAGAGCCGATGTGTCGCTGACGTCACCCAGGCCCGCTGTCAGCGAGAGAGAGGGATTCGAAGAGTTGAATTGATCTGGGCCATCCGTTTGATCGTGCGATCATGATGATGCCACGTGTCGGATTAGAACCGAACCGTCGGGTTAGATCTAGCTGTCCATTTAAAATCAAACGGATGAGATTTGATCGAGCCTTCGGTTGATAGTTCATCACCGCGTGTCGTGACCAGATCATGCCACGTGTCATGCTGACGTCATCAGTGGGACCCACATGTTAGCCATGGCACAGTAGATGCTGACGTCAGTAGTGACGTCATGCTGACGCGATAATTCAATTTTTCTTTAGGAAAATAATTCGGTAGAAAATAGTTTCGGTGCTGACATCATTATTGTTCATGCTGACGTCATATTTCCGAATTTCCCGTATAAAAATAAATAAAGAAATTCGGTTTATTATTTTTGATTTATTTTCAAACTTCAAATGGCTATAACTTTTACGTTTTAACTCTGATTTGAGTGATTTCAATTTCTAAAAATTTGTAAAATCAAGATCTATTTATTGGAGAATTTTATTGAATTTTTAGAGATGAATTTGCTCTCTGTAAATTATATTTACTGTGTGTATATTGATTTCAATTAGACGTCGATTTGCCAGAGAGCTTTGAGGAGGAATTTCCAGCACAAGGCCTAGCTTTGGATCAGAACCAGCAACTTTTTGAAGGCAAGTTGTGTTTTGACCATGTTGCTCCTAAGTTTTAAAAATATATTTTGTTTCAAACTATGCATGCTGATTCAACTAAAAATGGATTTAATTATTTTGGGTGAAATACCTAATCAACCTAATTGTTATTGCCACCTTGTCATCATTATTCGTATGCCGTGATTCCTTTGATAACCTAAGTGGACAATATTAGTTGGTTGTAATGACATGCCAACACGGGAGGCTAGACCGTGAATAGTTGCTTAGCTTTGCAAATATCGTGAATAGTCTTTTTGAATACAAAAGCAATATTGACTAAAGAAATAGTGAATGCATTTTGATAAAAGGTGGAATGTTGTTGGTAATGATGTTGGAATGTAGAGGCCTGTGTGGTTCTACATGTAGGATGATTTCGGGCATGTGTTGCACCGTTAAACCACTTGGAATGGAAATTGATTTAGACTGGGGTAAGTGGACCGAGGCTTTGTGCTAGGTGGGCCTTCATGGCATTTGGGGGGGTGTTGAGTGTTGTGAGGGCTGTGTGCCAAATCTGAGAGAAGGATGTCTTGCCTTGGTCAGTTAAGGACCTTACCTTGCAAGCCTTTGACCTGAGTCTCTCGTACAACCACATGTCTGAATGGGAAGACCTAGTTTAGTAGGATTCTGATATCTTACCTTTGATACCTCGGGGTGGCGATTACATGGGGAGTAGCAGATGGGGGAGCGATGCTGTGCTACTGACTTGGTACCGATCCAACGGTGTTTGTCGGTCCTATACTTCGGCTCTGAGTGAGGGAAGTGATAGTGAAGGCAACCCAGAGAGGTTCCTAGGTGGAGATAGAAGTCTCTGAAAAGCTTTGTTACGGTCAATTGCCTTTGTAGCGTGCGACTGTATCTTGTGGGTAAAGTGTACAACCTCTGCAGAGTGTTAAAACTGTTCGAATAGCCGAGTCCACGGTATTGGACAATGCTCGGGGATTACAGTCAAAGGGTAGTGTTTTGAAAATAAAATAGGGTGGAAGGCTGTGTGCCAGGGTTAATGATGAAAGTTGATTAGGGACTATGTGTTCAAAATTATGTGGAAAACAATTTGAGAAGTATAATATATCTATAGGGTTTTGATGCTTTCAATCTAAATTAATAGTAGTTCAAAATATTGATGCAATGCAAATCAACCAGATGAGTCATTCCTTTGCAACAAGCCATGCATGTAGTAATAGAACTGCTTCTGTGCATGACTTATTGAGTACGGTGTGTACTCACCCTTGCGGACAAAATTTACCAAAAGAGGAGACTATGCCTGCGTATGAGGAGGAGTTCGTCGAAGAGCCAGAAAACTAGGGAGCAAGCCACTGTCAAGGCGCCTGTGGCGAAGATGTATCACCATGACGTTTACTTTCCGCTGATGTTTAATGTTATTCTGAATAATGTAAGCCCTGCGTGGCAAACTATTGTAAGGTGACCTTAAGGTCGTACAACTCGTTTATATACATGATTGATGTACTTTATTAATATTCTGCTGCGTATGATTGTGGTACTATACCCTGTATAGCCTGTGTGCACTAGCGCAATCCTGGACTAGTGCAGAATACACAGAGTGTCTGGATTTGCAAATTCGGGGCACGACAGCTGGAAACCCTAATGTCTCTACGATGGATCCCGGAGATCAACAGACTGATGGACACAGCGATATACCCAGGTTTAGGCCCCCTGCTCGGGTAATGGTCCTATGTCCTGCTAGATCTTTGTTGAGGAAAGGTGTAGGCGATTACAGTGGTTCTGCTAGTCTTGTGCTCCTGTGTGTGTGTCGTTCCTTATGTTTTTCGTCCTCTATGTTTCTCGTTCCTCCCCTTCTCCATGCACCGAGGCGCCCTTATATAGACGGGTTGGCCTGGACAAGTGAGAGGGTGACTCTATTCTTATCTACAACACATTAATTACACCCATCATTCCAACTTCCATGTTGACCCATGACTCATTTATTACATACGCCTCCGTGGCCTTATCCTTCAAACCTCATTTAATGTCGGTGAGTGGCTTCACCCGGTCCGCCTGGGATATGACGCTCCTGCGACGGGTTTGGTGAGAGGCATCAGAGGGATGGGCTGACGTCGTGTCGATAGCTGAACTCTTCACAATTAATGACCCTGACACAAGGTGCCAGGGGAGGAAGACTTCGCGGTGAAGCCTTCCTCTCATTCCTTTGGTTGCCTTCATGGCCTGACAAGGGGGGCCCAAACGCCCGCCCACTCGCTTAAGCCGACGCCCGGCGGGTAGGGCGTGATCGCCCACCGCCGCCAGGTTACAGGCTCCTTGCCGGGCAGTGTGATCGCACTTTGCCCGAGGCACCACGTGGTGCTGCTTGCCGTGAAAGGGCGTGATTGCCTACCTGCTCCCCAGGGGGCCACACGGGCTCCTCACCCGGTGGGCAGGGCGTGATCGCCCACCTGCCTGCCAGGCCGCCAAGCTGGGCCAGGCTGCTTCTTGGGCCCATTACTTCTACAGCAGAGAGGGTACCTCGGTGCAAAGTACACCGACAGTTAGAGTTCCGGATCTAGAAATTTATAAACAAAAACCCTTTCAGGCGAGCGGTTCACTCCTCGCTATGCACCGCCTTGATCGGCAAGAAAAGTAGGATAATGGCACTACACCAGTTGTGGCATTGTAGATGAAAGCAATAAATGCTCAACTGTCCAATGTTTGGAATTTCTGATTCTTGTTCTAACTCTGCTCAGAGTCGAGTCGATGAGTCGACATTGAGTAACATGTGGTTACCCTAAGAACTCGAGTTAGGCTGGCAGTAGGACGCTCGACACAGCACATTCCTACTCATTCGACCACAAGCAGGTGAGGCATTACTCAACCAAGCCAGAGCTTGGCAGTAATCGACCAGTGTCGGTGTGTTTATGCCAGACAGTATTGGTTCGAGTGTATAACTGAGTTTCGGTAGAGGGGGGTCTTCGCAACTGTATCACTCTCGACTCTCTTTTTGTGATGAGCAGGACAGGAAACCCAAGAACACACAGGGATTTTACCCAGGTTCGGGCCCCCAATGTGGGTAACAGCCCTACGTCTTGCTCAAGCTCTTATTGCTATAGTATTCTGCTTGTTCTTAGTTCGCCCGATCTTTCGATCGTTCGAGCTTTGGATCGCTCAAAGGAAATCGTGAAAAACCCGAAAAACTAGACAACTATGTGTACCCCTAGCGTGCATGGATAAGTACCATAAAATATGTGGGGATTTTTGAGTCACAATTCTGTTTTTCTAGTATCCAAATTAAAGAGGAATCAATCCAACTCTTGCTTTTAGAAAGAAGATTAATTCAAATCACAAAAGTCACTTTCAGAAAAGCAAAAGCAAAATTTCCAGAAACTGTCCTCAATTTGAACAGGTGGTTGGTGGGTTTCTGCAGCTCAAGAAATTTTTATAATTTTTCTCCCTATGAGAAGAAGAGTCTTGAAGAACTCCACCAAATTTTACCTCAAAAATTTTTATAGAAAAATGAGAAAAAACCAAATAATACAGATAGTCAGAAATTTCGAGCAGAAAGTTTGGGGCTCGGTTTTCACCTTATGGCGCTCAAACGGTGCAACAAGTGGACTCAAAAATGTTTTTACAGATGGATATGATATTCCTACACCTTATCTAATAAGAATAACTCAAAAAATATTTTTTTACATTTTTCTAAAAATTAAAGACCAACTACTGCATGAAAAAGAAGTTCTGGACAGAGTTGGAACTTGAAAGAAAAGATGATCTCTACTCAATCCAAGAGTGCAAAAGAGATGTAAAACCATATGAACACACTCAAAACATCCAAGATCAGCATTTAGAAGGAGGGGAGGCAAATCCAAATTGCATGAATGTAAATTGCGGGAAAGTAAATGCATAAAGTAAATGCTAAATTTAAATTGCGTAAAGTAAAGACATAATGTAAATGAGGAATTTAAATTCACAATAATGTAAAGAAATTTTTTGTATTTCTGGTGGGAAGGTTTACAAAGCCTCACTTCATGTGGACAAAGCTCAAAGGAGCAACTCAAACCTTCAAAGGGAGGAGGCTACCCCTCCACCCCAATTTATACTACTCTTAGGCCACCTACCATCCTTGGATGAGTCCCTCAACCCTAGAGCACTCATCTAAGGACTAGGATTAACCCACACACACAGCCATGCAAGGGCTAACCCAAAACCCACACACATACCAGGTTTTCTTGCACGGTTTCCAAAGCATACTACCTAGACCCGCTAACTTATCAACTAGACCGCAATCCGACAGCCCTCATTGATCCTCGCGGCATCTAGCTAGCATCATCTCCTTTCCTTATCTTCTTGACTTGCCCAGACTCTGTCTCCGATCATCTTTTGGCGATCTCCTGACTGTCTGGAGCTCTGATGCTCCTCGCCTAGTCCCAGTCATCCTCCGCCTCACCATGACCTAGCACCGTCGCCCTGCAACCATCAAAGATAAGGAAAAACCTTTCACATAGTAATGTCCACAAAGATATTCAATGATTATCTCAAAATCATTAATTAATCATAATTTCTCTCAAAGTTTCGGTGCTACCGCCCCCCAGGCCGGTAGTACTAAGAAAAGCAACCAACCCTCAAATTGCTTCAAATCCAATTCACTTCAATTCAAACTCAATTTCAAATCAAACCAAGCTCAAAACTTGTCAATTACTCATCACACACAAGGATAGACCTCCACATGGTCTTTCACGCACTCTTGTCGCTTTCGTTTTCTAGGCTTTTTGCTTCCTTCATCTTTTGCTTCCACATTGTGAGCTTCTTTGCCGCCACGGCACCAAGACAGCGCTCTGGCCGCATGTCTCAGCCGCTTCTCCCCTCGGTGTTGGATGAGTCGCGGTTGGGGACCGTCCTTCGCCTGGCCCCCGAAGGGGCCCTCCACCTTAGGGCGGGCACCGTCTCGCCAAAATGCAACCCCGGGGAGGTGATTACCTTCGCCTGGGTATTGGCGACGGGCCTGATGTCTCCTTATTCTGAGTTCTTCCTCACTGTCCTTCATTTCTACGAGATCCACCATCTTCACCTCATCCCCAACTCCATCGTCATCCTCTCCACCTTCGCATACCTCTGCGAAATGTTCATGGGGGTGATGCCGAATCTTCCTCTCTTCCGATACTTCTACACTCTCCGTGGCTCCACCGATGGTGGCGTTGTGGGGAGTTGCCATTTTCGCCTCCGTGATGGCTTGGCCTCCCGCTACATCTCCCTCCAGATGAAGACCACCTGGAAAATGTGGCGGAACGAGTGGTTGTACATCGCTGATGACAGCGGTCTTGACGTCCTGGAGTCACCGTCCGCGCCGGTAGCTGCCATCGACAACTGGGGTTCCCTCGTCAAGGAGATGGTGGAACTCTGGTCCATGGTGGCCCGCATCGACTAGTTGCGGGCCTCCAATCATGACTAATCGGGTCATCGGTGACTTGATGGCCGACGGATCGGCCCCTGGCGGCGTGTTAGGTGGCCTAGCGACTGCCGGCGTTAGCGACTGACCCGCGTACCCAGGCCATAAGTTTTCACTCGTTTTTTTGCTTGCTTTACCTTTGTGGCCGCCAACAGCTGGTTGACGTCTTTTGTCTTTTGCCAGGCGCCGGAAATTTGAGCATCACCGAGGTCAAGGCACAGGTGGTCGGGTTGTTACCAAAATGCCGAAAGCAGCCGGCTTCTCGGCAAAGCCAGTACTTTGCCGACTAGCACCGACGAAGCGGCATGCAATCATCGCATGCTTCCCCTTGATGGACTCCACCGGGAGGGCCGCGATACCACCTCGCACCCCCCTAACGATAAGGGGGAGTCCGACTCCTGCTGATGACTGGAGCATGGGGAAACGACCGGCCACCGCCGACACTTCGGGTCCGGACCCGAAGAGACCCTGCACCGCGGGCATCTCTTCTTCTTCTAGCCCCTTCGCGCCTTCGAGCATGGTGGTGGCTGGGTCTTCTCTTAGCGCCGCCGTGCCTTCCGCCGGGAAGGACGCATCGCCGCCCCCCCTCCGCCTCCACCACCGGCACTAGCACCAGCGTCGGCGCCAGTATCGACGGCGCAAAGCACTGGGCCAAGGTGATGAGGACATCACTACTATGGATATGTCCACACCAAGTTGGACCAACTCCATCACGTCACCCATGGGCCAAGAAGACGGAGATATCAAATCCATCATGTTTTGGAATCCAATTCGGCCTCCCGAAACAGCCTGAAGTAAAACGACTATAACTTTTGACTCCCAAGGTTTCTGGAGGACCATGAGTACACGTTTGAAAGATCTTGGAGTCTACTTTCCAACGGATCTGGTTTCACCTCAAAAATCCTTCAGATACGTCCGAAAACTGCCAAAAACCAAACATCACTTTTTCAGTCCGAATTGACATGGGCCTTGGGCCTTGTAATTTGAGTTGTAGTCGGCTTCCAACTATTTTGGCTGAGTTTCCATGCCCTCTCTCCTCCTTAAATAGGCAGCCACACCCTCATCTAGGGTTTGGTTGGGTTTTGTTTGATTAGTTTAGCCAAGTGCAAACTTTAAGTCTTCAAGTTGTGCTGGACAGCCACCTTGTCAAGATCTTCAATAGAACCCCACCCTTGTTTTTGCCTTCATTCATATTCGCAATTTCAGATTGCTTTACCATTGTTCTTGCTTGTTCTTCGGTTGCATGCAGGAATTGAACCTCGTGTTCAGGTTGATCGTGCCAACGGCAAGATCAATAACCCTCTAGAGTTGGTTTAGTGATTGCTAAGGCGCATCATCGTCGTACGTTGTAGTCGGATCGTCAAAGTCAATTCCTCCAAATCGAAGTTATCACTCTCATCGAAAGATCGAGACCCCAAACTCACATCAGGTGGTATTAGAGTGCCAAGTTACTTGGTGAGAGATTCGGTACACTAGATTAGTTTTTGTTTTCTGTCCAAAATTGAAAATCCTCCACAAAAATTCAACCTTTAGATTCAATCTGGTATTTTAGTGAGTTTTGTTAGGTTTTGATCCAATAGAGTCCTTGTTTTAGTTGCTGATCGTTTTTCCTTCGCGTAGCTTTTATTCCAATCTGTCCAGTTCTTTGTTTTGTTCATAACTTTTGCATACGAGCTCGGATTCTAGTATTTTTGCACTTTTCTAAAACCTCGAGACAAGCTCCACAAAAACCTAGTTGGGCACGAATTCTAATTCCATCCGAAAGGTTGTTTAATTTGGACATCAAATTCGGGAAGCAAGTTGCAATTGCAATCCAGGTTGGTTCGGTATTTTGATCATAACTCTCACATCCGAACTCCGATTGAGATGTTTTTATACTTTCCTGAATCCTTGAAGAGTCCTCTATAAAACGTTTTTGGGTGTCCTTTGTGATTCGGACTCCTTCAAACCGAATTTGACTCGGATTCGGATTTGGTCAGATCGGCTGAATTTTGTTAAATCTGTGCACCTTAGTGTTTTGGCCATAACTTCTACATACAAGCTCCAAATTGTGTGTTTGAATATTTTTTTAAAGCCTAGAACAGTACCATCAATTTTGTTACATTGTGAGCAAGCTTGATTCGGTCATTTTCATGTCTTAATTGCAGCGACAACCTTACTGCATAGTTCTGGCCGAATTTGGGTTTGTTTCTTCAATTTGTGTTCTAGCTTTGTTCCTTTGAGTTGGTTGAGTCTAGTAGCATCTACAACCATAAAAATTCCAAAATATCAGTGCACATACCTTTGGGAACGAATTCATCCTTTGCGAATACTTTGATCCCAATTGAGACTAGCGATTTGAAATTGCTTGGGGCTTCTCCTTTTGATACGTTGCACTATCATATCTCTTGTGATATCAAGTTAGGGATTCTAAAACTTTGCTCATACTAGTGTTGGCCGAAAGTCACCAAAAAAGAATAAAAAAAAGAGAAAGAAAGAGCCAAAAGGCCAAAAAGAAAAAAAGAGATAGAAAAGAAAAGAGAATAGTGGCCGGCAGCACTACATTGATCAAAACCCTATTTTGTGTTTGTTATTTTCAGATTGTGCAATTGTATTAAGTAGTGAGCAATCTTGTGCCCTTTTACCTTTTCTGAAGCAATTAGCTAGCGTCTCTCCATAACTTATGCAACATGAGTTTTGGTGCTGAAATTATTCTTATTTAGCTCATTCCATTGGTTGCATTAAGTTTCATTATCTTTACGTGTGTGTTGCCTTGAAATTCACTTATATCTTTGAGATCGGCAATTAGGGCTTATGAATTCTAGTTTGGATCATTACTTATCATTACAATAACTAGAACTATCAGATTGCATAGGAAATCAGCATAGCCTACCAAGCTCCACATATTCTACCTCGTACGTTTGTTCGGTCCCTTGGCAATCGCTTTATCCAAGCTTTAGGAGAATTTTTGACACCGCTAATGGCCGACAACTCCTGCTGCACGGTAAGAACTTGTAAGAGCTTTGGTTAAAGTTTAAGAGTTGAGCGACTTTTCTCCACATCCTATGTAGTGATAGGAACATTATACTTGCGATTTTGTTTCTTGTCTTCACTAACAATGGCAGGTTCTCAACATCGTAGCGCTTGGGCCAACAATATCCTAGGAGAAGAGATAGTTCACACTCCGAGATACAGAGAACGTACGAGCATAACTTCAACACCACGGAAGGTGCAACCGCATAGCACACGTTCCAAAAATAAGTTTACCGTTCCCAATTTTCGTGGTAAATATGATCTCGAAGGTTATCTTACTTGGGAATTAGCTGTCGAACAATCATTTGATAAACATGAAATTCTTGAGCATGATAAGGTTAGGGTTGTTACTAATGGATTCTCTAAATTTGCTGCTCTTTGGTGGAATGATTACATGAGTAAAAATCAGGACATTCCTAGCACATGGAAAAAATTGAAGAAAATTCTGAGAGCTACATTTGTCCCTTCATATGTTGCTCGTCAATTACGAAATGAATTGCAACATCTAAAACAAGGTAGTAAAACAGTGGATGAGTACTACCAAGAATTTCATCATAGATCTTTGCGTTCTGGGTTAGAAGAGAGCGAAAAGACTCGCATGAATAACTTTTATTTTGGACTAGATTTCGACATTCAGATCATGATATCTTGTAAAGAATTCAATTCTTTGTCATGTTTACTTAATCTTTCACGAGAAGCTGAAAGAAAGATACAGAGAAGACAATCAACCAAAATTCAAGCTCCCACAAAGTTAAATGCTACTCTTATTGCATGCACTGCACCAAACCTGAATGAGAGCATACACACTGAGCATGTGGAAGAAATACAAGAAAATTCGAGTGAAGTAGAGGATAGCACATGTGAGGATGATTCTACTAACACAATCCAATCTATTTCGGTTAGTTTTGTTGCTGCTGTTTCATGCGCTATTCAGGTTATACGAAGAAGGAAGCAACAAGCGAAATACCAAATGTTATCAAGTGAAAGTTTTGATGTTCCTACTTCGGAGGAGGAGGCTAATGACCAGGGTACAGATCTGATTTTACAGCAAGAAAAGGATCAAATTTGTGAGTATATTCCTGCTCTACATAATTCTTGTGATCTACCACCTTGTGCCACAATTGTAGAACCATATGACGAATTGCATGCTTATAATTTTGATCATGTGGTGCTGATTACGCATAAGGAGGTGATAGCTAGAACATCACCTACCACTGTTTTGTGCTATATCATGTTGAATGAGCCTATTAGTTTGACTTGTGCTATGGACAAGATTTCTGAAATTTCATCTCTTAAGTCTTTGTCTAGCACCCTTGCCTATTGTTTAAAATTGAATTTATTTGGTGAATATGGCATAAATGGCAAGTTTCTTGTTTACAAAATATGCATAACTTGTGATAAACTTACTGAATTGAAGCTTGCTATTTTGGGAAATTTTAGTTGTAAGCAACAACTTGTTTCCTTTGCGGCTCCATCAAATTTTCCTGATATGTGTGATACCCATAGCTTGCTGCCACATTGTTCGAATTTTAGTCCATTAACTTGTATTACAAATCAGCATGTCGTAGTTGATGCGTGGAAGCCTATTAAAATTGTGTCACCATTATTGGAATGGTTTGATATTGCTTGTTTACAATTTGATAATATGAATGAGCCATGCTTGATGCAAGAACTTGTTGTTTTGCCCACAAAACATGTTATTGAATGCGGCTCACAAAACATGAGTATTCTTTATCAAAGGTCAGGAATAGATATGTGCTTTACTTATATTTGCAAATCAAGTTGCAAACTAAATCATGCTAATATTGATGTTATATGCTTCACTTATAACCACAAATCGACTGGCAGAATTGCGAGGAAAGGTGCTTTGCTTAAATCTGATTTCCTCATGTGTTGTTATGTAAATAACCCACCGCAAATCCAAAAGAACAATGAAATATGGGATATATACATCTACGCCACGTACACGTTGTTCTTTTTGTTGCTTGCTTCGTTTCCAGCTTGTCCAAAACCGAGGATGGTTTTCCTTCGAGGAGGGGAGAAAGCATCGAAGAGTGCTAGCATTCATCAAGTCATAATATGCTGGAATGAAGTGTTGAGCTATATGGATAATTATCAGGTGAATCCTCTAAATGTTTTTCATGTCTTAAAAAAATAAAAAGAGGCGGAGCTACCATTTTATTTAAATAAATGCAGGACCTATATGAGAATGTTTTGTGCTGAAGACGAGCTGAAGGGTGAGCTTGAGTCGAGGACGACTCAAATTCATGAAGGGGAGGATGATGAGGACATCACTACTATGGATATGTCCACACCAAGTTGGACCAACTCCATCACGTCACCCATGGGCCAAGAAGACGGAGATATCAAATCCATCACGTTTTGGAATTCAATTCGGCCTCCCAAAATAGCCTGAAGTAAAATGACTATAACTTTTGACTCCGGAGGTTTCTGGAGGATCATGAGTACACGTTTGAAAGATCTTGGAGTCTACTTTCCAACGGATCTGGCCTCACCTCAAAACTTCTTCAGATGCATCCGGAAACTGCCAAAAACCAAACATCACTTTTTCAGTCCGAATTGACATGGGCCTTGGGCCTTGTAATTTGAGTTGTAGTCGGCCTCCAACTATTTTGGCTGAGTTTCCATGCCCTCTCTCCTCCTTAAATAGGCAGCCATACCCTCATCTAGGGTTTGGTTGGGTTTTGTTTGATTAGTTTAGCCAAGTGCAAACTTTAAGTCTTCAAGTTGTGCTGGACAGCCACCTTGTCAAGATCTTCAATAGAACCCCACCCTTGTTTTTTCCTTCATTCATATTCACAATTTCAGATTGCTTTACCATTGTTCTTGCTTGTTCTTCGGTTGCATGTAGAAATTGAACCTCGTGTTCAGGTTGATTGTGCCAACGGAAAGATCAATAACCCTCTGGAGTTGGTTTAGTGATTGCTAAGGCACATCGTCGTCGTACGTTGTAGTCGGATCGTCAAAATCAATTCTTCCAAATCGAAGTTATCACTCTCATCGAAAGATTGGGACCCAAACTCACATCACAAGTAGTGGGCTCGCACTTCGCGCTTCTTCCGTCCGCTTCGGGGGCGCTTCTGCCACATAAACTTCTTTTCTTTGACATGTTCTTTTGCTTGCTGGCGCTGACCCTTTTTCTTGGTGTTTTTAGGGCAGACCCTCAAGGCGGTACTGGTGGTCGGACGACCATGCCATCTGCTACCACTGGGGTTGCTGCCCCGCCACTGCCACCTGCCCAGTCATTGTGCCAGGAGGTAGCTTCCCACACCGGGGTTGCTGCCTCTCGCTCGGCCACTCCATCTACTCCCTCAGTGCTCGCCACCTGGCTTGCCGACCTGGTCGCCGAACTTGCCATGGCGACTTCCCTCCATGACATGCAGACGGCGTCGCTACGGGAGGAGTTAGCGTTGGTGAAGGCAGAGAAGACATCCTCGGTGGCCTGAGCCGAAGCCGCTGAGGCGCGGGCGAAGGGTGTCGAGGAGAAGTGCAATAAGTTGAGTGTGGAGATGGGCCACAAACTGCGCAACCTTGTCACCATGCTCCGCCCCGCCTTTAAGCGCATGGTCAGCAGCTTGCGGCCGCTGGGGGTGTTGGTGAGCGGTCCGTTGGAAGAATGAGTGGTACATTACGCCCACAGCGTCACCCTTGTCACTGAAGCCCTTGCCGGCCTGCCTGCTGCCTTGGTAGACCGCTCTGCCCGGTAGGGGCGGGAAGTCGCAATCGCCACAGCGAGCTTCGTCCTGATGTGTTGTGCTTGCTGCGATGACTCCTTCGACCCCATAGCGACCGTCGCTGGGGTGGAGTGCGACCCCACCCGGGCACAAGCGCAGGTGCGTGAGGCGGCGGAGTACGTATCTGGGCTGATGGAGATGGTGCCTCCACCCGTCGACGCTGATGCCAAGGTGGAGGAAGAAGCCGGGGATGATGCCGGTGACATCGAGATCGCCAACGAGTAGCTCGGGTGATCGCTTTTGCCGTCTTCTTTTCCCTTTCTTCTTTTGTGTAAACAAGCACATAGGCCTTTCAGCCATTATGAATGAAAGTGCCTTGCTTTTACCTATTGTCGGCTTTTACCTATTGTCGGCTTTTACCTATTGTCTGCCCTTGCGCGTGCTTGCTCGTGACCGGTTCGATTCAACGCCAGGCGACCAGCCCCCGAGAATATTGCACGGGCCCTTTGGACGACCAGATGAATCGACGATTAGGAGTTTTTTCTGCAATCGCACAGAGCCACTCCAAACACGAGTTAAGGTTAAGCCACGCTTATTAGGAATAAACAGGCAAACAGGCACACAAAGCCTAAGTCCCTGCCACTGAGTGGGCAGGGAGTGCACACTAGGTTGTTATTTTTCTATCGCCATCTAGAGCTTAATCCCTTGTAATTTATCGGGACTAGACCATAGAACTACAAAGCTAGGGAGCAAGTCGCTTAGAGGTGGGGCAAATGGTGGGCGGAACATTGCCACGAAGCACCATGGTGGGCGGAGTATAGCCACAGGGCACCATGCCGCACGCACCTGCTAAACGCCCGTCCAAACTCGGCACAGAAGCTGGGAGTTCATGGTATTGCCAAGGGACCCTTGCAATTCTTTTGGACCGGACCAGAGAACTGTGGGGCTAGGGAGTAGGTCACTTAGAGGCGGGGCAAATGGTGGGTGGAACATTGCCGTGATGCACCATGGTGGGCGGAGCATAGCCGCAGCGCACCGTGCTGCACACACCTGCTAAACACCCGTCTAGGGACAGCGTAGAAACTAGGGTCCAAAGGAGTTGCCAAGGGGTTATCAGGCTACTGGTACTCGTGACAACCAAGTGTGGCACAAATCCTATAGGCATAAGCAAGTTAAATGAATCAAAGTGATAATCGACTACATACTGAGCATGTGCAGCCCAAGATCAGCTAGGGGAGAGTGTGACAGCCTACTAGCCGATCCGGGGCAAGGCCACGGAAAACTTACAGCATGCTGAACATCGCTCACTAGGTTGTCACTTTCCCATCGCCAACCGGAACTTATGCCCTTGCCCTCTTTGTGGGACCAAGCCAGAGAACCGCGGGGCTAGGGAGCAGGTCGCCAGAGGTGGGGCAAATGGTGGGCAAAACTTTGCCGCAAAGCACCGTGTAGCACACACCTACTGAACGCCTGTCTGGGCCTGGCGCAGAAGCTAGGGGTCCACGTTATTGCCAAGGAGTCACCGGGATACTGGTACTCATGACAACCATGTGAGACGAGTTCAGGGGTAGAACTTCCGCAGCAGCTCTATATTCTGGGAGTTCGCCAGCTCCCGACCGTCTTCCGCGGCTAAACGAATCGCCCCGAGTCGAGAGACAGAGACCACCTTGAAGGGGCCCTCCCAATGGGGAGATAGTTTGTCGCGGCTCGCCTGCAGTGGAATTCGGTGCAAGACGAGGTCGCCTACTGCCAGTGTTCTCTCATGGACCTGGGTGGTGTGGTAGCGCCGGAGACTTTGCTGGTATCGGGTAGCACGCAGTGCCGCCCAATCTCGTACTTCTTCTAGGAAGTTGACGTCGTCTTGGCGCCGGTCTTCATGGTCTTCTTCATTGAAGGCCGACACGCGTGGCGAGCCCAAGGAGAGCTCGGAGGGCAGTACCGCTTCGGCGCCATAGACTAGGAAGAAAGGAGTCTCCCCAGTTGCACGGCTAGGCGTGGTTCGAAGAGACCACAGCATCGTCAGAAGCTCTTCCGCCCATCGTGCTCCGCGCTTGCGGAGCCTGTCGAACGGCCTGGTCTTGAGGCCCCTTAGGACCAGCGCGTTGGTGCGCTTAGCTTGTCCGTTGCTTCGCGGATGGGCCACGGTGGAAAAACACACCTTGGTGCCCATCTCTTCACAGAATTCCAGGAACGTTGCGCTGGTGAATTGGGTGCCATTGTCGGTGATGATGCGGTTGGCAACTCCAAAACGAGTGGAAGATCCTGTGCATGAACCTGATAGCAGCGGAGGCCGTAATGGCACGCACTGCTTCGGCTTCAACCCATTTGGTGAATTTATCGATGGCGATGAACAGGTGGGTGAAGCCCCCTGTGGCCCGCGGGAACGAACTCAGGATATCCATCCCAGACCGTGAACGGCCATGAGAGCGGGATGGTTTGCAGAGCTTGGGTTGGAAGGTGGGTCTGCTTGGTGTGGAATTGGCATGCCTCACAACTCCTTACCAGTTCACAAGCATCCTGGGGGGCAATAGGCCAATAGAATCCTTGGCGGTAAGCTCTACCGATCAGTGCCCGACTAGACATATGGCTCCCGCACATGCCTCCATGGATATCAGAGAGCAGCTTGCTTCCCGCTTCCCGAGTGATGCACTTCAGGAGAATTTTGTTTCTACTCTGGCGATATAGGTCCCCACCTATCAGAGTATAGCACTTGGCCTTGCGTGCAATTCTCTCAGCTGAAGCATCATCATCAAGGATCACTTGATCACACGGGGAGGCCAGGATGGGATCCATCCAATGACCCCCCCAACCAAGTGTGGCGATCTCGTGATGATCGCCTAGTACTCCGCCTGGCCGGGTGTTTCCACCAGTACCGCCTTAGTGGTGTTACCATTCCGCCTCTCGGAACCGGGGGATGTAGCAGCCGCGTCGTCGGCCCCGATAGAGTTGGGGGCTGAGACAGATGCGTCACCTCCTCTCACAGGATCGAGGGATTTGGTAGCCACACCGTTGGCCCTGCCGATGTTTGGGACCGAGACGGATGCATTGCCTCCTTGCCTGGAATTGGAGGACAGAACAGCCGCACCATTGGCCCCGCCGAAGTTGGGGGTAGCAATGGACGGTTGCGGAAGCCTTTTTTCAAAGACTTGGACTGGAACCGACACGTCATTGGCCCCACTGGAGACCGGGGTGGCAATGGATGGTTGTGCACTATCGTCCCCGCTGGAGACCGAGGAAATGATAGACGGTCTTGCAAGACTCCTTTTGGAGGGGAAGACTGGAATAAAAGCGCCATCGGCCCCGCCAGAGTTGGGGGTAGCGATGGACGTTTGGGCAAGCCTTTCTTCAGAGACTCCAACTGAAACAAAAGCCTTCGTCGAGGCGAGATGCGAAAGCTTGTCTGCCAAGTAGTTGTCTCGTCGGGGGATATGGATGTACCCCATCCCGTCGAAGGGATGTTCCATCCTCCTGACTTCCGCCAAGTAGGCGGCCATCATGGGATCAGAGCACTGGAAATCCTTTCACGCTTGATTGACGATGAGTAGAGAGTCGCCCTTGATGTGTAGACGCCGGATGCCGAGCGCGGCGTCGGCATGTAGCCCCGCCAGCAACCCTTCATATTCGGCGATGTTGTTGGTCTCCTTGAAGTCCAAGACGATCAAGTACCGGAGGATGTCCCCGGTCGAGTAGACCAGGACAAACCCAACCCCCGCACCCTCGACCCGGAAAGAGCCGTCGAAGAACAGGGTCCACGGGGGGAGCACGGGTGCTTCTTCAGCTTCAGGGGTGGACGGAGTCCACTCGGTGACGAACTCGGCCAACCTTTGACTCTTGATGGCAGTGCACAAGCGAAACTTGAGGAAAAATTCACCTAGTTCCACCAACCACTTGGCGATGCGACCTTCGGCTTCTCGGTTGTGGAGTATCTCTTGAAGTGGGTACGCTTTGACCACCATGATCTCCTGTTCCTGGAAGGAGTGTTGGAGCTTCTGGAACGCCACCAGAATAGCATAGAGCATTTTTTAGGCCTATGGATACCTAGTCTCCGCGTCGGACAGCACCTTGCTGATGTAGTAGACTGGTCTCTGGGCACCTTTCCTCCCCGCCACCAGCACCGCACTCACTACCGCCGGGGTAGCCACGATATATAGAAGCAGCGGTTCGCCAGGAGTAGAAGCGACCAATACCGGGGGTGAGGAAAGGTACTTCTTCAGGTCTTCAAATGCTTGTTGGGCTTCAGGTGTCCATTCGAAGTGGATGGTTCTCTTCAATAGCTTAAACAAGGGGAGACTTTTTTCTGCCAGGCGGGTGATAAATCGCCCGAGGGACGTCAAGCAGCCAGCCAGACACTGGACATGCTTGAGTCTGGTCGGCGGTTTCATGTGTTCGATGGCCGCAATCTTGTCGGGATTGGCCTCAATGTCTCGACTGGACACGAGGAATCCCAATAGCTTCCCGGAGGGTACGCCGAAGACACACTTCTCGGGATTGAGCTTCTGGTGATTCTTCCTGAGGTTGGCGAAGGTTTCCTTCAAATCCTCAATCAGTCCTTTGCTCTTTTCAGCCTTCACCACCAGGTCGTCGATGTGGACCTCGAGGTTCCGCCCGACCTGCGGTCGAAAAGCGGCGTGCATGGCATGCTGATAAGTAGAACCAGCATTTTTTAATCCAACTGGCATTCGAATGTAGCAATAAACACCCATAGGGGTTACAAACGTGGTCTTCTCTTCATCCTCCTTCGCCATGCTGATCTGGTGGTACTCGGAGTATGCATCCAGAAGGCACAGTAGCTCACACCCCACCGTAGAATCCACGATCAGGTCGATGCACGGTAAGGGGTATGGATCCTTCGGGCAGGCCTTGTTGAGGTCGGTGAAGTCGACACACATTCACCACTTCCCATTGACTTCTTGACAAGCACAGGATTGGCAAGCCATTCGGGGTGAATGACCTCCCTGATGATACCCGCATGCAGCAGCTTCTCCACTTCCTCGCAGATGGCATCTTGTCGCTCGAGGGCCTGGCGCCGAACCTTTTGTCGGACGGAGCGCACCTCTAGGATTGTCGCCAATTTGTGCTCGATCACCTCCCTGGGGACCCCGGTCATATCGGACGGTTGCTAGGCAAACACGTCTACATTAGACCGGAGGAAGGTGACGAGCGCGTCTTTCTATTTGGCGCCAAGGTTGGCGCCCAGCTTGATGGTCTTCGTGGGCTCGTCCTTGCTCGAGGAAGCCACCTTAACCTCATCGGGCGGATCGGGCAAGGCACGTGTCTTCACCAGAAGGACTCCTGGAGAGGCGGCATCAATCCGCCTTGCATAGGTGGCACCTGCCAGGTCCAAGGCTTGCTTGTCATAGCGCAAGGCCTCTGGCTTGTCCACCTGGATGCTTATGGGACCTCTAGGTCCCGACATCTTAACCACCATATAGGCATAGTGGGTGGTCGCTATGAACCTGACCAACGCGGGTCGGCTAAGCAAGGCGTTGTAGGGGAGGTCGAAGTCGGCGACGTCGAAGTCCACCAACTCTGTGCAGTAGTTGTCCACGTTTTCGAGAGTAACAGGAAGGTGGACTTGGCCCAGGGGCATTGTCCCAGCCCCCTGGGTGACTCCGTAGAAGGGGAGCGCCAGCCGTAGCTCCTGCTCCGGGATCTGGAGAGCCCGATGCGCCCTGGGGACAGGAGGTTGATGGAGCTCCCCCCGTCGATCAGCACGCGCCCGAGCTTCATGTTCCAAACCGTGGGCGAAACCACGATCGGAAGGTGCCCTAGGCCAACCGTGTTCGCAGGGTGGTCGGCGTGGCTGAAGGTGATCGGCTCCTCCGACGACCTCATAGCCTAGCCGCCCCTGCGCTTGGTATGGCGGCACAGACTTCCCTCGTAAGGAGCTTGAACTTTGAATTGGAGGCGTCGGTGGCCGAACCACCGTTGATGTAGACCACCATATGCTCCGCCTGCTGGAAGGGCAGCGGGGCGGAGTCATCGCCCTTGTCATCGTCGTGAGGAGGGCTGTGCTCCCTGAGCCGCTGCTCCACCTTCTCGCGCACAACCTTGCAATTATCCAAATCATGCGTATTAGTGTTATGGATGGGGCAGAAGATCTTACCGCTGTTTTTCTACCGACGGTAGTCCTGCCGATCACGGTGATCATCCCACCGCGGCTTGACACCCTTGTGCCCACGCTCGGCGGCCAAGACCTGACCGAACTCAGCCGTCGCACGCTTCTTCTTATTTGCGGAACCGGGACCTTTCGAGGTTCCGGCCTCGCCTCTGCCATAACGCCGTCCGCTCCGGCCATCCGCTCCCGCGCCTCTGCCGCCCGAGCGCACTTGTGCGCCAAGGCAAATAGCTCGGACGTGGTGGCGATGTCATGGGTGGCCATCTTCTCCCGCATCTTGTGGTCTCGCACGCCCCTCCGGAAGGCGATGATGATAGACTGGCCAGAGATCTTGGGGATCGTGTTGCGACAGTGGCTGAATCACTTAATGAATGCACGCAACGACTCCCCTTTCTTCTGTTCGAGGGCACGGAGGTCATCCTCCACACTTGACTGGGCGTAGGAGCCCTGGAAGTTGGTGACGAACTGTCTACACAACTCTGCCTAGGAGAGCACCGACCCTCTCGGGAGGTTCATCAGCCAAGAACGGGCAGAGACCGCCAAAGCTGTCGGGTGATAGTTCGCCATAACCTTCTCGGAGCTACCTGTAGCCCACACCACCATGGTGTAGATCTACAGTAACTCCTCCGGGTTGGTGGTGCCGTCATACTTCTCGATGGTTGCCGAGCGGAACCTTTCTGACCACGCGATGCGGCATAGCTGGTTGGAGAACGCCTAGCACCCCACGTCGTAAGGGGAACCATGCAGCCCCCTGAACGTCGGCCCGAAGGCCACGCCGGGGAGCGTGGGACTTGGCTCCCACAAGACTCAGAGGAGGTCTCCTCTTCTGCAGGAAAGTCGGGGTCGCGGGAGGAGTCGTCTTCTTTGGGAGCCATCCGCTTACCGTGGTTTTGCTCCTGCGCTTGGCGACATTGTAACCGGATTGAGCAAATAAGAGATTGAGCTAGAGTGAACCGGATTGAGTTCATCAACTCATGATGAAGCTCAAGCTATAAGACTTAACTCCTATTAATAGTATGGCAACCTATACTAGCAATCCGGTCTCCCATCCAAACATCGTGACCTAGTAAAACACTGGGAACACATCCTCAACCCTAGGTAGTAATATCTTTGCCTCTAGCGATCCACTTAAAGCTTTTAAGATTTCAAATCTTCTTCTCTCTAGGATCACATCTACTTTTTCTTGTTCATCAGCACATGGGGAACCTTCTCTAGCTCTTCTCTTCACTTTGGGATCACCTCTTGAAGCTCATCAATATATGATGACTTCTCGTTCCCGATTCTTTATCTTCTTGAACTCAACCTACTTCGCAATTCATTGAAGATCGTTAGTCCAACAAACATGGTTGCCTCAATCATCACATGCACTCCATTAACACATAATGGATGCTTCTAAGATCAATTGAGCACAACCTAAATTAATTTGAATGATTTAAAGGTGTTTTGAGTACTTTGATGCAACTAATGTTTCATTATACTCAAAAACTTTTCATTTGTCCTTAATCAACAAAGAGACACCATCAACCAATGATGAAATGTTATTTGATTGATTAAAAGATAACTAAACTCAATTTAAACTTCATTTAAATTAATAGGAGTATATATAACTACACAAGTTTTATATACTCAATATGATGGTTAGTAATGATCCAAATATGTTTAAGTTATGAAAAGGATCAATACATTTAGACCATCAACTATAGAACAAACTCCATTAAGTATGTGTATATAACTAATTGAATATGGAATCAATATGCATATAATCAATCTTAGATTGCATATGAGTTTATCCTATATTAGTATGAGTATACTACAACTACACAAGTTATATATACTCAAAAAATTGTTTCAAAGTCTTGATCCTTTATATTACATGGCAAAAGGACATGGATTAATACAATTAAAACATCAAGTTAAATTATCAACTCCCCCTAGATATGTGCATTCATGTATATATAGATTTGGAAACATAATACACATATTTAGACTAAGGCAATGGAAGAGTTCATCTTTTAGGTTGAATTCTAAGTATGCATTAAGATAATAGAGTGAATACAAGTGCATACCATTGGGTTTTCCATTTTCCATCCAAATTTGAGACTAATAAGAATGTAGCTCAATTAAACATGTTAGTCTCATATTGATTAGATTTATTATTAAACAATGATTAAACATTCCAATCACCAATACTAATGGAGCTTGAACTTACAACAAGTCGTGCATAGAATGCAAGTCTAATATACTATATGCATGGCTTATTACAAAGGATAGGCTACATGGTTATTTGCATAAACAACATTTGTAAAGGAATAGCATAAATAGTTTGAAAGACAACAAAACAAATAATAACAGTACGTAATAACTTTTGCTTTTGTTTTCCAATAACCAATTCATAACCTTAATCCACAATTCAACATCCATACCCACATTTGTTTTGATAAAATCTAACCCTTGACTGTAATCATTGAGCAATACTCAATACCACGAGCACAGCTATTCGAATAGGTTTTATAGTTTGCAGAGATTATACACTTTACCCACGAGATATAATCATACACCACAAAGGCGAGTGATTATAACAAAATCTTTCCAATGCCTATCTAAACCCAGTATTATCCGATAAGGTTTCAATACTGGTGGGACTGGTTACCACATCTAGGGCCCCCTCTTGCGTCATGCGAGCCCACCCGTGCGAGGAGTGGTTACCATAACCCGGGTCTCACACCACCACTAATAGTATGAATGTTTAGACTAATTAATCAGCTAGGTCTGTCTCATACCAGACATGTGGTTGTATGAATGACTCGGTTCAAATTCTTGCAAAGTTAGGTCCTTAATTGACTAAGGCAAGACTAACTAAAAATCATTATAACCATGAACCAGTAATTATCATAAAAAGCAATGCGACTGCTCAAGTGCCACATTGGCCCACCACAATACATGCCACTTGCCTCAGTCTAAAACATTTTACCACCCCGGTTGATTTACTATGCACCACGTGCCATCAACAACAACAACATTGTGTGATAACACCTGACACACAAGTTAATAAACATGTTCTATAATCATTAAGCAAGATTAACCATTTTCATGTGAAATGATGACTCGTATGGCTAAGCATACTACTTGCGTTCTAACTACCCACATTGGCAATTATAGCTACCAAATAATATGAAACCATCCTAAGGTGACAAATGAAATACAACATACAATATGGCAAGGTGGATGTAATTCAATTGGACAATTAACTATTCCCAACATATTTGAAACAAGCGATAATTGAATTAGCATGCAATACTTTGAAACAATATATTAGTTAAAGCATGGATTCAACATGATCAAAGCACAACTTGCCTTCAGATAGCTCTGACTCCTGCTCTGGGCCTTGCTCGAGTGTTGAATCCTCGATGACAAACTCACCGGGTGTCGGCGTACTTTACGCCAAGGTACCCTCTCCGCCGCAGACAAGTAAGACCACGTGGCGGCCCGGTGGCAGATGGGCGTCGAGCCCCCTCTCCGGCGCGGCTCACGTGGCGGCTTAGCGGCAATGCGGCGAGCGCCCATGTGGCGGCCTGGTGAGCAAGCGGGCGGATCAGGCGCCACTCGCTGGGCGAGCAGCCGACCTGGCAGCCTGGTGAGCAGGCGGGCGAATCAGGCCCCTCTCACCGGGCGCCGGCATACGTGGCGGCCTGGCGAGCACGCGAGCGAATCAGACCCCTCTCACCGGGCGCCGACACACGTGGTGGCTTGGTGAGCAAGCGGGCGAATCAGGCCCTTCTCGCTGGGCACCGGTCCAAGTGGCGGCCTAGCAGGCAGGCGGGTGATCAAGCCCCACTTGTCGGGCGGTCGGCCCACGTGGCGCCTGGTGGCGGTGAGGCGATCGAGGCCCACTCATTTGGGCGGCCGCCCACGGCGGCATGGCGGCGGTGAGCGTCGGGCCCCACTCACCGGGCGATCCGCCGCGGCGTGCGGCTGGCGGCGGTGGCGTTAAGGCCCCACTCATTGGGCGATCGCCCACGGTGGCTCGGAGAGCAGCGGTGATAGCCGAGCCCCACTCGCTAGGCGGCTGGCCCACGTGGCAGCCTGGAGAGCAGGCGGGCGACCAGGCCCCACTCGCCGGGTGATCCGCCCACGTGGCGGCCTAGTGAGCAGGTGGGCGACCAGGCCCCTCTCGCCAAGCGCTGGCCCACGTGGTCGCCTAGCGAGCAGGAGGGCGATGAGGCCCTTCGCCGGGCGCCCGGCCGCGGGCGGCTTTGGCGAGCAGCGGCGATCGAGCCCTCTCGCCGGCGCCCGGCCACATGGCGGCTCGGCAGCGGTGGGCAATCAGCCCCACTCACGACTATCGCCCGTGGCGGCTGGCGGCGGCGAGCGATCAAGCCCCTTTCACCGGGCATCGGCCCACGTGGCGGCCTGGCGAGCAGGCAGGTGATTAGGCCCCACTCACCGGGCTATCAGCCCCCGTGGTGAACTGGCGAGCAGGCGGACGATCAGGCTCCACTCGTCGGACCACGCGAGTGACCAAAATAATGAGAAGGAGGCTTCGCCTTGAAGTCTCCTTCCCCTGACACGCTGTGTCAGAGCCATTGATTGCGAAGAGTTATGCTGTCGACACGACGACAGCCCATCCCTCTCACGCCTCACACCTAACCCGTCGCAGGAAAGTCACTTCACGGGCGGACCGGGCGAAGCCATACAGTGACATTAAGTGAGGCTTGGGGGATAGGACTACAGTGATGGGTGTAATAAATGAATCATAGATCAGTATGATGTCACCTTCTCATCTGCCCGAGCCAGCCCAGTCTATATAAGGGAGCTCTGGTACATGGAGGAGGGAGGACCAACTGACGGATGAAACAAGACTTAGAGAGAAAAAAGAGAAGGAGAACGAACTAAAAAAAGCATTGTCACTAGCTCAATATACATCAACAAAGATCTAACAGGACGTAGGGCTGTTACCCACACTGGGGGCCTGAACCTAGGTACATCGGTGTGTTCTTTGATCTGTCGACCCTCGAGATCCCTCGTGCAAGAGCCATTAGGGTGTCCGACCGTGAAGACGCCCTCTACGGACAGCAAAAAGAGGCGGCAGAGGCTAGCAATGCCCTGGACACGTCCCGGCACTCCCGCCGGACAAGGGATCATCTCACGCCGCCCCTGCAGGGGGGCGGTGGTGCCCCCTAGCGACGGTGGAACATCCGGTTTGGCGATAGTTGGCCATGGAGGTGGCCACCCCGGCCCAGAACCTGCATGCAGTCCGTCTCCTCCTGGACCACCCTCCGGTGGAACTTGCAGGAGACACCTCGGCCACGCCGTGGCTTCAGGACATTGCTGGCCTCATAGACGTGGCCCAGCTCCGTGTGGGGATGCCTGGCCAGTCAGGTACCGTCGGTACTCCTCGATCAAGGGTGCGTGCTGACCGTACCCAAGCTTCCAGCCACCCGAGCAGGAAGCGCACTTGCTAGGAGGGCCAGAGCAAAGGAAAGGGCGTACAGGACACGAGTCCTGGTTCCACAGGGAGCCGCGAGGACCTGAGGGTTCATCTGGAGAAGCATCACCAGCGGCGTGGTGATGATTTGCGTAATCACCTGCAGTGCCGTCATGCCCAAGGGCAAGGCCGCGACAGGCGGATGGCTCCTGGGGATGAAGGCTCCTCCCATGACTCTCACCTTTGGAGCAAGGAGGAGGTCCACTCCTCCGACTCTTTGGGGAGTCGAGATCCACACTCCCCGACATAGTTTTCGGGCCAGGGTTTAGGTGGACGGCATGACTCCCTCTATGGTGTTGGATGCCAGGCGTTTTCTCGATGGCTGCGCCGTGTGGCGTGGCCCGAAAGGTTTCGTCCAGCATCCATCGAAAAGTACGACGGCACCACCAACCCAGAAGAATTCTTGCAGATCTAAACCACAGTGGTGTGGGCTACTGGCGGGTCTGAAAAGGCCATGGCCAATTATTTCCCAACGGCCTTGACGAGGTCCGCCCATTCCTGGCTGTTGAACCTCCCGCGAGGATCAGTACACTTGTGGGAGGAGTTGTGTAGCCTTTCATCGCCATTTTGCAAGGCTCATACGCACAACCAGACATGGAGGATGATCTCCATGCCCTCGAGCAGGAAAGAGGGGAATCGCTGCGCGACTTCATCCGATGGTTCAGCCATTGTCACAATATGATCCCTCGGATTTCTGAGTAGTCGATCGTCATCACCTTTCGGAGAGGCGTTCGGGACCACAAGATGTGGGAGAAGATGGCCACCCGCAACATCACCACTACCTCTGAGCTTTTCTCTCTAACGCACAAGTGCGCACGGGCGACGGAAGCTCGGGGGCTGGTGTCCGATCTCGCGGGCGGTCGCGGTGGAGATGAAGCCAGGACTTCAAGGGGTCCCGGCCCTGCGAGCAAGAAGGCGAGGAGGCGTGAAGCGGTTTAGACCAGGTGGGTCCTGACCACTGAGCGTGAGCGCAGGGATACCAAGCCGCGAGGGCGCGACCACCGTGATCGACGAGATGATCACCGTGGTCGAACAAATAACCACTGCGAGGAGAAGGAGGGCAGGCCCTACTGCCCAATCCACAGATCCAACACCCACGACCTGGCCAGTTGCCAGGTTGTGAGTAAGATGGTGGAGCAGCGGCTTAAGAAGCGCCGCCCCCGCGATGACGACTAGGACGAAAACCCTACCCGTTGGCCTTCTAGCAGGCAAATCAAACCGTGGCGTACATTCATGGTGGCTCGGCTACCTACCCCTCCAACATGACGTACAAACGGCTAAGGAGGGAGGTCTACGCCGTGATGCCGAGCTCAAGGGCGGGTCGGATGCTGAAGTGGTCGAAGGAGACGATCACTTTCAGTCGGACCGACCACCCTGAGAGCACTGCCGGCCTAGGTCACCTTCTGATCGTGGTCTCGCCAACGATACGGAATGTGAGGCTTGGGCGGTTGCTAGTGGACGGAGGGAGCTCCATCAACCTCCTGTCCTCCAAGACATTTTAGGCACTCTAGATATCGCGGCAGGAGTTGCGCCCAGCCTTGCCCTTCTATGGAATCGCATTGGGGGTTGGCTCGGTGCCCCTGGGCCAGGTGCGCCTCCCCGTCACCTTCGGGGTGGAAAGCAACTACCGTACGGAAATGGTGGATTCTGAAGTTGTCGATTTCGACCTCCCGTACAACGCCCTGCTTGGCCGACCGGCGTTGGCCAAGTTCATGACGATGACCCACTATGCATACATGGTGGTGAAGATAGCAGGGCCTGGTGGCCTCATAGTCATCCAGGTGGACAGGCTGGAAGCCTTGCGCTGCCACAAACACGCATTGGACCTGGTCGGCGCCACCTGTGCAAGGTCGACTGATGCCGCCTATCCGGGAGCCCCTCTGGCGAAGACCCGTGCCTCGCCCAGCTCAGCCGATGTGGTTAAGGTGGTCTCCCTGAGCGAGGGTGGGCCCGGGAAGACCGTCAACATTGGCGCCAATCTCAGCGCCAAATAGGAAGACGCGCTCATCACCTTTCTCCGGTATAACTCCGACGTGTTTGCTTGGCAACCGTCCGATATGACTAGGGTCCCCAAGGAGGTGATCGAGCACCGATTAGCAACGCTCCCAGGAGTGTGCCCGGTCCGACAAAAGGTCCGAAGGCAAGCACCAGAGCGGCAAGATGCCATTCGGGAGGAGGTAGAGAAGCTGCTGCGTGCAGGGATTGTCAGGGAAGTTTCTCACCCCGAGTGGCTTACCAACCCTATGCTTGTCAAGAAATCCAACGGGAAGTGGCGGATGTGCGTTGACTTCACCGACCTCAACAAGGCCTGTCCGAAGGATCCTTACCCCCTGCCGCATGTCGATCTCATTGTCGACTCGACGGCAGGATGTGAGCTGTTGTGCTTTCTGCATGCGTACTCTGGGTACCACCAGATTAGCATGGTGGCGGAAGACGAAGAAAAAACCGCTTTTGTAACCCTAATGGGTGTTTATTACTATATCAGAATGGTTTTTGGGTTCAAAAATGCTAGTTCTACTTATCAACGCGCCATGCATATTTCTTTCCGTCCACAAATAGGGCGAAATCTTGTGGTGTACGTCGATGACTTGGTTGTGAAAGTTAAGAAGAGCGAAGAACTGATCGAAGACCTGGAGGAAATCTTTGCTAACCTCTAGAAAAATTGCTTAACGCTCAACCCCGAGGAATGTGTGTTCGGCGTGCCCTCTGGGAAGCTGTTAGGATTCCTCGTGTCCAGTCGGGGCATTGAAGCCAATCTTGACAAGATAGTGGCCATTGAGCACATGAAGCCGCCGGTTTGGCTTAAGCAGGCAGTGCCTTGCTGGTTGCCTGGCGTCCCTCGAGCAATTTATCACCCAGTTGGGAGAAAGTGGCCTGCCACTATTCAAGCTGCTGAAAAAGACCAACCACTTCGAGTGGACTGAAGAAGCCCAACGAGCATTTGAAGACTTGAAGCAGAACCTCTCCTCCCCGCCAGTGCTGGTCGCCCCCAGGCCTGGCGAACCATTGCTCCTGTACATCGCCGCTACCCCTATGGTGGTGAGCGCAGTATTGGTGGCGGAGAGGGAGGGCATCCAAAAGCCGGTCTACTACGTTAGCAAGGTGCTACACGAGGCGGAGACTAGATAGCGTCCAGGAAGCTGCGACACTACTTCTAGTAGTGAGAGATAACGGTGGTCACTACCTACCCTCTGTGAGTGATCCTCCACAACCGGGAAGCAGAAGGCCGTGTCGCCAAGTGGTCGGTGGAGTTGGGGGAATTCTATCTCAAGTTTGTACCCCGCACCACCATCAAAAGCCAGAAGCTGGTGGAGTTTGTTGCCGAATGGACTCCTGCTGCTCCTGAAGTTGAAGAGATACCCGCGCCTTCTCCCTAGACTTTGTTCTTCGACGGCTCCTTCAGGCTCGAAGGCACGGGGGCGGGAGTTGTCCTGGTCTCCTCGACCGGCAACACCCTCCAGTATGTGGTCGTCCTAGACTTCAAGGCCACCAACAACATTGCCGAATATGAGGGTCTGTTGGTGAGGCTGCGCGCCGCCTCGGCGTTAGGCATCCGGCCCCTCCAAGTCAAAGGCGACTCCCTGCTGGTCATCAATCAGGCGCGAAAGGAATTTCAATATTCTGACCCCACCATGGCTGCATACTTGGCGGAGGTCAGAAAGATGAAACGCCACTTCGAAGGACTGGGATAGATGGAACGCCACTTCGAAGGATTGGGATATATCCATATCCCACAGCGCAACAATCACATGGCGGAGGGGCTTTCACAGCTCACGTCCTCAAGAACCTCTGTCCCCGTCGGGGTCTTTGAAGAAAGACTTACGCGACCGTCTGTCGCTACCACCGTTCAAGGTGGGGATGACGGTGCAGCTATCGCGGCCTCCGACTCAGGTGGGGAAGGTGGTGTGGCTGTCGCAGCCTCCAGTTCAGGGAGGGAAGGTAGTGCGCTCGCCTCAGCCCCCGGTTCCGGGAGGGAAGACGGCGGTGTCGCTGGTGCGGCACCCAGGGAAAAGCCTGGCCAAGCGGAGCACCCAGGCGATCACCCTGTGATCGCCGCACCTGGCCAGGAAGGGCAGTGGATGGATCGTATTCTAGCCTTCCTGCGGGACCAAGTGATCCCTGACGATGATGCGTCAGCCGAGAAAATTGCACGCAAGGCCAAGTGCTATACTCTGGTAGGTAGGGACCTATATTGCCGGAGTAGAAATGGAATTCTTCTGAAGTGCATCACTCGGGAAGAGGGGAGCAATTTACTCTCTGATATCCATGGAGGCTTGTGCGGGAGCCATATGTCCAGTCGGACGCTGGATGGCAAAACATTCTGCCAAGGATTTTATTGGCCTACTACCCTCCAGGATGCTTGCGAGCTGGTGAGGAAATGCAAAGCGTGCCAATTCTTCGCCATGCAGATCCACTGACCAGCCCAAGCACTGCAAACCATCCTGCTCTCTTGGCCATTTGCGGTCTGGGGACTGGATATCCTGGGCCCATTCTCACGGGCCACAAAGGGCTTCACCCATCAGTTCGTCGCCGTCGACAAGTTTACCAAGTGGGTTGAAGCCGATGCAATACGCGCCATCACGGCCTCCACTGCTATCAAGTTCATGCATGGAATCTTTACCCGCTTTTGAGTCGCCAATCGTATCATCACAGACAACGGCACTCAATTCACCAGCGCAGCATTCCTGGAGTTTTGTGATGAGATGGGCACCAAGGTATGCTTTGCTTTAGTGGCCCATTTGAGGAGTAATGGCCAAGCGGAGCACGCCAACACGCTGGTGTTGAGAGGCCTCAAGACCAGAGCATTTGATCAGCTCCATAAGCGGGGGGGCATGGTGGATGGAAGAACTCCCGACAGTGTTGTGGTCGCTTCGAACCACACCCAATCGGGCGACTAGAGAAACACCTTTCTTCCTAGTCTATGGGGCAGAAGCTGTCCTTCCGTCTGAGCTATCGCTCGGCTCCCCGCGCGTTTCGGCAATCAGTGAGGAAGGCCAAGAAGACCACCGCGGAGAAGAAGTCAAACTTTTGGAAGAGGTGCGCGACCGGGCGGCCTTGCGTGCCGCTCGGTACCAGCAAAGTCTCAGGCGGTACCACGCCACCCGGGTGCATGAGAGAACACTGGTAGTGGGCAACTTGGTCTTGCGCAGAATCCAGACGCATGCCTGGTGCAACAAACTGTCTCCCCTGTGGAAGGGCCCCTTTAAGGTGGTCTCAGTATCTCGACTCGGGGCGATCCGGTTAGCCACTGAGGACGGCCAAGAGTTGGCGAACTCCCACATCTTGGAGTTGCTGTGAAAATTTTATCCCTAAGAACTGTAAGTACTTGGCAGTTCACTACGATCAGCTAAAAGGGTGGGCTCTCCCCTAGCTGATCGGCAGCTGCTGACAGTCAGTGAAGTTGTTTGCCTTAAAGGGTTTTGCTTTATCTTTTTTTCCTTTCCTACTTGTGCCTCGGTGGGTAGCATTTGGTGTGGGTGTCATTGGTACCGATAGTTTGGCAGCTCCTTGTTGATGTGCGGCAACACCCGGCATTCGTGTCGGGTAGGGACAAGCGACCTGGGGGCGAGTGCGGCACAGTGGTTCAATGCGGCTAGCACACCTCGGGTTGCCACCGCGAACATCGCAGGCCCGAAACCACTCCTGGGGACCCGCTACCTTGACAAGCAACGCCGCGATCTGGTTCCGAGAAAAATCACAAGGGCCTAAGTGATGAGGACATCACTCCTATGTATACGCCCGACACTTCTCCAGTTGTGATGCAAGGACCCATCACAAGAGCACGAGCACGGCAATTGAATCAACAGGTGAGCTCATTCCTAAGTACCTGTGTATATACTTGTGAGGATGGTATGCTACCTAATGATATTATTGATTACATTGTACTTAGGAACTTTGGAGAGGATCATGAAGGCCTTGGGAACCAGCAAGGGCCAGGAGGGAGGCAAGGAGGGCGTCCAAGTCAAGTTGGAGTCCCAATTCATCTCGGACTCGAACTCCCAATTCAACTCGGAGTCGACTATCTCGGCCACCAGGAGCAGTGTTCACTAAAATCATCGCCCAAGCCACAAACGGACTCCTATTTCAATGATCCACATATGTATCGAAAGCTAAGGAGATAATCTTTCCAATGGCACTGGGTTTAGGTCAATTGGACTTCGGAGTCAACAGGATTATGCAAAACAATCCAGAACACTTTTTCAGTCCGAGTCAAACTCTAGTCAAAGTAGGCTTGGTGTTTTCAATTTGAGTTGTATTAGATCTCCAATGCTATGGACGACCCCCTCCTGCTCCCCTAGTATAAATAACCACCCATACCCTTATCTAGGACTTGGGTTTTGCTTAGATCAATTCTGTCTTTGAACAGTATCGCCGTTCATCGGTTTGTGGAACCCCAACTCGTGTGCTTAATATAATTCGCAATTTCAGATTGCTTCTTCTATGTTCTTGCTTGTGTTCTCGATTCGCATGCAGGGATAAGCCTTCTTGGCGTGGTCAACCGTGTTTGTGCAAGGTTGATAACCAACGAACCGTGGTGTAGCGATTCTTTGAGTTCGGATCGGTTACGATCGAAGCCGGATCGTCAACGTCGAGTCTCCACCAATCGACTTACCTCTACAGTCGGAAGATCGGGCCACCGTCGCGCATCAAGTGGTATCGAGCCTCGGTTTCCCATCGGGTATCATTGTATCCCTTTAGTTTTGTTTTGCCATCGTCCTAGAGTCTAGAAAAACGCCCCACAAAAGTTCATCATCAATTCCATTGTCCTACAACCCTTTGAGCCTTGCAATTTCGTTTTCAGTCGTATTGTTGAGTATTGATCCATAGTCATCGTCTTGTTGCTGGTTTGAGGTCGCGATTCTAGTTGCTAGTCGTCCCTGTCCGTTGCCCTAGTTCTTGTTTTGCATCAATTATCAACCCATCGTCGCCAACCCTAGAACCGAACCGAATTCTTCTCGGTTGGTCTTTGCCGCTGCTCTGCATTATAAAACCTATTCCACAAACCCTAGATAGGTCACGAGCCGCCTTGTGTCAATTGCCCTGCACCGCTGGCCATCCTTTTTCACCCGCAAACCTAATCCTATTCTAGCCTAACCGGGGAGAAAGATCTGAATTCGCGAGCAATTCCAGATTGTGCAGTGTTCACTAAAACTGGCATAACTTTTGCAAACGAACTCCGATTTGAGTCTACTTTTTTTTGTTTCGAAGGGGACGAAGAGGCGCATCTGAAAATTCCACAAGTCTTTAGACTTGTGTAATTTTTGACCCTAAAAAAAACTTCTAAGACCGAGTTTCGACGCCCGGAAATTTGTTGTCCTGTTTTGTCAATTCTTTCGGGCATTGGTTTACTGTCATTCGTTGCTCCAAATTGTGAGATTTTTGTTTATCCTCTGAGTTAAGAGGTATATATTTGTGTTTAAAAAAAGTGAGAAAAAAAGAAGTGAAAAAAAATAAGAGAGAAAGAGCCAAACCGGCAAAAAAAACAGAGAGAAGAGAAAGAGAAGTAGAAAATCAGAATTGCTTGCATCCTTTGAGTCCTTTGTGCTTTGATATATCCCTTGCTAGGTTGAACTAGTTCTAGGAGCACGCTTCGGCCAGCAACTGTGACAAGAACTTTGAATCTTTATTCAGCTTTGCTAACTGTTTTCGAAATTTGCTAATCCTTGCTACTATACTTTGCCTTCCAAGCTCCACCTTTCTTTTGATCAGTTCAGGTTCAATTCGGCAATCGCTACACTCAAGTTTATCACGGTATCACGAACCAGCCGCCGGTTGTACCACATTGCATTGGTAAGAACACTTGTAAGGCGTGGTAAGACGCTTGAGAGTGAGTGAAACCACCTTACGCCACCAAAGTAGTTGATAGGGATTATAGCACGGTTGTTTTGTTTCTTTTGTCTTTCTTTCAACTAACAATGGCGGGTAATGAGGAAGATGAGTGTGTTACGGAACGAGCTTAACAACGCTCAATGACATCAACGCAAACATCGCAAGGATCGGCCAAGATAACGACCAAAGATTGGAGAGGATAGAGCGAAGCATCGCCAATCTTCTTACCAGGTTGGAAAATTTTGAGAGACAGTCGCCTCCCAATGGAGCTCGCAGAGTGGAAGATCAAGAAGAGTCTGTCACGGGAGATGAGGTGGATGGAGAGAGCCACGATGCCTTTGCCGCTCGCGCTGCTGCACAGGATGTGCGACAACAACAACGTCTGAATAACAACCGTCAAGGTATGGGAGGTAACAATTTTAATCCTCATAATGGTCGTGGACATGACGATTCTTTTGCTTGGGTTAAATTTACCATACCATCTTTTTCTGGTACTTATGATGCTGAAGTTTACTTAGATTGGGAAATGACAGTTGAACAAAAATTTAACTCCCATCTTGTTCCTGAGATAAATAGAGTTAGACAAGCTACTAGTGAGTTTAAAGATTTTGCTATCATTTGGTGGAATGAAATAGTAAATCTTTGGATTAGCACGATACATGGGATAGATTAAAACAAGCTATGCGTGAAGATTTGTTCCTCCTTCCTATAAGCGTGATATCATAAGAAATTGCAGCGCTTAAGTCAAAATAATAAATCTGTTGAGGAGTACTACCAAGAGCTACAAATAGGCATGTTGCGTTGTGAGGTAATTGAGGAAGAGGAGGATAAGATGGCTCGTTTTATGGGGGTTTCTGGCGTGAGATTCAGGACATAATTGATTATAAAGAATATAATTCTATCAATAGATTGTTCGACTTGCTATGTTGGCGAGAAAAAGAACTGCAGGAAAACAACAAAGGCCAAGGAGCAATTTGACAACATACCCACACCAAAGGCGATGCGGGGACAACCAAATCAGCGCCACCCCTTTACATTGGGTCTGCTGCCCCTCCATGAGTAGGGCGCTCAAGAACACCATCACCGCCATCACAGTACCGGGTGAGTAAATCTAACCATGTGCAGGCACCAACAAAGAGTTCTTCATCGGTGGCTTCCACGGGTCGAACAACGGAAATTGTATGCCACCGATGCAATGGGATGGGCCATGTCATGAAGGATTGCCCAAGTCGTCGAGCGTACATTGCAACAGAAGAAGGTGGGTACATTAGTGCTAGTGATGTTGAGGATGAATATGCTCTTGCATCTAACCTTGTAGATAATGAGGATGACCGTGAGACGGGCGAAGATGATGAGGAAATTTTAGGGACCGTTGCCACCGAGAATTATAGGACAATCATTGTGCAACGAGTGTTGAGCGCTCAAATGGATCAAGCGGACAAGTTGCAATGCCATAATTTGTTTCAGATGTACCTCATCGTCAAGGACTATCGTGTCCGTGTCATAATTGATGGTGGGAGCTGCAATAACTTGGTGAGTTCAGATCTGGTGGAGAAGCTTTGCTTGCCCACACGTGCACACTCTCATCCCTACCATATTCAATGGTTCAATAACAGCGGTAAGGTGAAGGTAACACAAACTGCGAGAGTGCAATTTTCCATTGGAACATACCATAATTTTGCTGATTTTGATGTAGTGCCTATGCAAGCATGTTCCCTTTTGTTAGGCCGTCCATGGGAATTTGATACTGATGCAATTCATCACGGTAGAAGTAACAAATACACTCTTATACATAAGGGGAAGAAAATCACTTTACTTCCTATGACTCCTGCTGAAATTGTGCAATGTGACAAAGAGAGAGCTGAAAATGAGAGAAAGGAGAGTGCGCTAGAATCTAAAAATCAGCAAGTGGCTAAAAATATTTTCCCACCTAAGAAAGGCAAGAAAGAACCTAGTTCTAGGTCCAAGGGAATTAAATTGAAGGGTAGTGTTATGCTTGCTACAAAATCTGACCTTGCTGAAATTAATGAGAATGATGCACCATGCTATGCTTTGATATGCAAAGAAGCTTTATTTTCATTTGATGATATGTCTGGCTCTTTGCCTCCTGCTGTCACTAACCTTTTGCAGGAGTATGAGGATGTGTTTCCAGCTGAGATACCCTCGGGGCTACCACCTATTCGAGGTATTGAGCACCAAATCGACATGATCCCGGGAGCGACTTTGCCAAACCGAGCTGCTTATAGGACCAACCCCGAGGAGACTAAGGAGATTCAGCGCCAAGTCCAAGATCTTTTGGACTGCGGGTATGTACGTGAGAGCCTTAGTCCTTGTCTTTGTTCTGTTATTTTGGTTCCTAAGAAAGGTGGCGGTTAGGCGCGTAATGCGTGATTGTAGAGCCATTAACAATATCACAATAAGGTACCGTCATCCTATCCCTAGGTTAGGCGACATGCTTGATGAGTTAAGTGGTTCTATAATTTTTTTCTAAGGTTGATTTGCGTAGTGGATACCACCAAATAAGAATGAAATTGGGAGATGAATGGAAAACAGCCTTTAAAACCAAGTTTGGATTGTATGAGTGGTTAGTCATGCCTTTTGGTTTAACTAATGCACCTAGCACTTTCATACGCTTAATGAGCGAGGTTTCTGAGCTTTCGTTGGAAAATTTGTGGTGGATTATTTTGATGATATATTGATTTGACAAAGAAGTCGTTACATGAACATCTTGATCATCTCGTGCTGTTTTTGATGCTTTGCGTCTTTGCACGTTTATTTGGTAACCTCGAGAAGTGCACTTTTTGCCCGAGACGAGTATCGTTTCTTAGCTATGTTGTGACTCATGAGGACTTGAGTTGGATGAAGCCAAGGTGCATGCGATTAAGAGTTGGCCAACGCCACGCGATTTCACAAGTCTTGAGCTTCCATGGACTTGCGGATTTTACCGCCCGCTTTGTGAAGGATTTCAGCACCATTGTAGCCCCATTGAGCGAGTTGTGAAGAAGGAGTTGTGTTCCATTGGGGGCAAGCACAGGAGAATACCTTCAACCTTTTGAAAGATTTGAAACCGTTCATGGGAGAAGAAGATGAGTTTGAGTCGAGGACGACTCCACTTCAAGAGGGGGAGGATGATGAGGACATCACTCCTATGTATACGCCCGAGACTTCTCCAGTTGTGATGCAAGGACCCATCACAAGAGCATGAGCACGGCAATTGAATCAACAGGTGAGCTCGTTCCTAAGTACCTGTGTATATACTTGCGAGGATGGTATGCTACCTAATGATATTATTGATTACATTGTACTTAGGAACTTTGGAGAGGATCATGAAGGCCTTGGGAACCAGCAAGGGCCAGGAGGGAGGCAAGGAGGGCGTCCAAGTCAAGTTGGAGTCCCAATTCATCTCGGAGTCGAACTCCCAATTCAATTCGGAGTCGACTACCTCGGCCACCAGGAGCAGTGTTCACTAAAATCATTGCCCAGGCCACAAACGGACTCCGATTTCAATGATCCACATATGTATCGAAAGCTAAGGAGATAGTCTTTCGAATGGCACTAGTTTTAGGTCAATTGAACTTCGGAGTCAACAGAAATATGCAAAACAATCTAGAACACTTTTTCAGTCCGAGTCAAACTCTAGTCAAAGTAGGCTTGGTGTTTTCAATTTGAGTTGTATTAGATCTCCAATGCTATGGACGACCCCCTCCTGCTCCCCTAGTATAAATAACCACCCATACCCTTATCTAGGACTTGGGTTTTGCTTATATCAATTCTGTCTTTGAACAGTATCGCCGTTCATCGGTTTGTGGAACCCCAACTCGTGTGCTTAATATAATTCGCAATTTCAGATTGCTTCTTCTACGTTCTTGCTTGTGTTCTCGATTCGCATGCAGGGATAAGCCTTCTTGGCGAGGTCAACCGTGTTTGTGCAAAGTTGATAACCAACGAAGCCGTGGTGTAGCGATTGCTGGGTTCGGATCGGTTCTGATCGGAAGCCGGATCGTCAACGTCGAGTCTCCACCAATCGACTTACCTCTACCTGTCAGAAGATCGGGCCACCGTGCGCATCACTAAGTTCCAAAAAGAAAGGGACCATGACAACCCCACGCGGGGACTTATGTTCTTTTAGTCTATTTCCCGCATGCCCCGCGTAATATCTACCTGTGTTTTCAATGGCTGCATGCAATCGCAGATGAAGTGCTAAAGCACTGGCCTAATTTAAACGTTCGAGATAGCATCGTGGCAAGCCTGGGGGCTGGTCGCCTGGCGGTTGGATCAGGATAAGTTGTTTGCACTGAGTATTATCGACCTGTCTTTCATATTTGCACCCTATTGGGTCGGATTGTGCGTGGTTGTCACAGGCGCCGGTAACCTGATGGCTCCTTGCTGATAAATGGAGACACCCAGCGTTAGCGTCGGGCAAGGACGGGCGACCAGGGGGCAAGTGTGGCACGGTGGTTCAATGCAGCTAGCGCACCTCGAGTTGCCACCGCGAACACATGAGCCCAAAACCACTCTGAGGGACTCTTTGCCTTGCCGCCTTGATCTTTGCGGTCTAGTTCCGAGTGATCGCTAGGATCTAAGTTCCGAAAGGGCATGGGCCAGTGACAACCTCGCGCATGGACTTAAGACTCTATTTGTCTACACTCTACGTGTCCTGCGTAACTTTTGTTTGCGTTTGTAGCGGCTGCTTTCAATCACCCAAGAAGTGCCGAAGTATTGGCCTAACCTAAGCGTTCAGGTTTGCATCGTGGCAAGGTTGAGGGCTGGTCACCCGGTGGTTGAGTTGAGCAAACGCAACCAAACGCAAACAAATAAACACGCAAGTAAAGTCAAAATATGCCAATTTAATTGTGATTACTAAGATAGTTTTTGCATACAGAAAGGCAAAACAAGAAAAAGAAGAAATGAAGGAAACAAAGGCAGCGACCCAGGCAGCTACTCGTCGTTAACGACTTGGATATGCCTGGTGGTATCCTTGGCTTCCTCCTCCGGCAGTGCGTCGTCGATGTTTGGGTCTATCACTTGCATCATCCCGGCCACGTGATCTGCTGCCTCGCGTACCCACGCCTGCGCCTGGGCCTCGTCTCCCTCAACGCCAGCCATGACGACCATCGGATCGAAGGAGGAATCACGACTGGTGCAGCATGCCAGCACAAACGTCGCAGTGGCAACCGCGACTTCCCGCCCTTCTCGGGCAGAGCGAGCGGCCAAGGCGGCAGGCAAGCCGCTAAGGGCTTCGGTGACCCGAGTGACGCCATGGGCGTACTGCAGGGCCGAAGGCTCGAGTTGCTCGCGAAGGTCCACTTCCAGCGGCTCCAGGCACCTCACCATGCGCCGGTAAGCTGGCTGGAGCATGACGACGAGGTTGTGCAGCATGCGACGCAGCTCCTCCACCGCTTTATACACCACCTCGGCCTCCTCGCCGCAAAGCGGCGAGGTCGCCCATCACCCTCTCCTGGGCCAGAAGTGCCTCCCCCTTCTCCCTCTCCTGCGTCAGCTCCTCATGCAGTGCCACCATCTGCTGCGACATTTGCGCTTCGCGCTGGATGGCTGTCGTGAGGAGGGCGCCCGAGGATGCATGTGCCTTGCCAAGTTCGGCGAGCAACGCAGCCAGGCCGGAGGTGCGAGTAGCGAGCACGACCGAAGTGGGGTGGGCGTGAGTGCTGGCACCGACGACATCCACTTGGGCCGCTTCGGAGGCGCCGGGCGGCCCCTGGGCAGAAGTCCCCGTTGCGTCCGTTGGCGCTGCAGACGTTTGCTTGGCCGGAGCACCTTGGAGGTGACCGGAAGATGAACGAAGCCATTGGAAGTGCGAGCCCGCCCTGGCGGGCGGTGGCAGAGACCTTTGGTGCCGATGAGGTCGGTGCCGAGGAAGTCAACGCCAAAGGAGTTGGCGTCGGTGGAGCTAGCGCCGGAGCAGGGCAGCGGACGTCATCGCCCCAGATGAAGACCCCGCCACTCCGGACGCGCTTGGAGGGGTGGCGGAGTCTGTGGCAGGGGAGTCTAGTCCTCGGTGCGAGACCTCTTGGGGTCTACACCCGTGACGTCCGATGGGCACGGCTGCTTGCCTGCTTTCCGATCGTCGGCTAGAGCCGGGTCCCAGATCACCAAGGGACCCGCAGTGGCGGCACCAAGGGCAGTGGAGTCCATTGCGGAAATAAGCAGCGATCCGGGGCGCTCATGACTCGGATCGCAGAGCGGCTGGGCCTAGGTGGGGAAATCCAGGCCGCTCGGCATTGGCGGGAGCAGTCCGGCCAGCCATTTGGGGATGGCAGGGCTGTCCAAGTTCCCTGCACCTGGCATAAAAAGGAAGACAAGATTGTTGGTTGATGGCGATCACAAAAGGAGATATGTATTCATAACAAGAATAAAGAACTTACGGCCCGAGTGCATGCGGGTCATGTCGTCATCACCCGTGTACTGCCATCCAGGGCAGCCACGATGACGAAGGGGGCTGATCCTCCGGGCTACGAAGTCCCAGCCTAGCAGTGCCCCAATCAGGCCGGCGTCTCGCAACCGGTTGATGTGGGCCGCCATCGCCAGGAGTTCTGCCGTCTCCTCGACGGGTGGCTCCAACTCTCGCGGGCTTCCGCCTGTGCACAGGACATCCCGAGAGCATCGACCCCGCTGTCGTCACCGGCATACAGCCAGTCGCTTCGCCACGCCTTCCAGTTGGACTTCGGCTAAAGGGGAATGTAGCGGGGGGCAACCCGTCGCGGAGACGAAAATGGCAGCTCCCCGCAATCCCACTGTCGGAGGAGCCGCAAAGGATGTAGGTAGTGAAAGAGAGGAAGATTGGGCATTACCCCTACGAACATCTCGCATAGGTACGCGAAGGTGGAGAGAATGAGAACAGAATTGGCAGTGAGATGAAGATGGTGGATTTCGTAGAAATGGAGGATGGTGAGGAAGAATTCGGAGAAAGGCAGCACTAGGCCCACCAATAATCCCTAGGCAAAGACGATGATCTCCCTTGGTTGGCTTTGCGGTGCGAGGGTTCCATGGCGAAGGTGGAGGGAGCCCTCGGCCGCAATTTTGGAGAGCATCATTGCCCTCTCACTGTCGACGGAAGAAGAAGGAAAGGATTGCGCCATTGGAGCAAGAGCAAGGTCTTTAGACGGGTGAGTTGAAAGGGCAAAGAGCAAAGTGCGCAGGAATCAAAAAGAGCGTGAACCGCTGATTATGGGTGCGCGTATATATAGGCCCCTCACACAGACGGTTGACGAAAATGGCAAAAGTACACGACGTTTTGCGTCCCGAGAAAAATCGGCGGAAGTGGGGAGGACCGAGACGGTTGCATGCTCAGAAGTGGTGGGCCCATCCAGGAACGCACTGACATTAAATGAGGCCTAAAAGAAACTAGCGCGCTTCCAGGATGGACTCGGCGGCTACTATCGGCGTACTTTATACCAGGGTACCCTCTCTGCCTCAGACAAGTAAGGCCACGTGGCAGCCTAGCGAGCAGGCGGGCGATCAAGCCCCACTCGACAGGCGAGCAGCCCACGTGGCGGCCTAGTGAGCAGGCGGGTGGATCAAGCCCCATTCACGGGCGGCGACCCGTGGCGGCTTTGGTGGGCGACGGCGAATCGAGCCCTCGTTGGGCACCGCCCGTGGCGGCCTTCGGCGGCGTGGCGAATCAGACTCGTCTCACCGGGCACCGGCCCACGTGGTGGCCTAGCGAGCGGTGAGCGATCGGCCCCACTGCCAGCGGCGGCCGTGCGTGGTGGCCTAGTGGTGACGGGCGACCGGGCCCCACTCGCGGGCGATCCGCCCGTGGCTACCTAGCGGTGGTGGGCGACTAGGCCCCTCTTGCGACGATAGCACGTGGCGGCTGGCGAGTAAGCGGCGATCGAGCCCGTCGCGGGCGTCGGCCCATGTGGCGGCTTTGGCGGCGGTGGGCGTCGAGCCCCACTCAAGACTACTCGGCCCGTGGCGGCGGCGAGCGGTGACGATCTGGCCCCTCTCGTCGGGTGCCGACCCACATGGCGGCCTAGCGAGCTGGCGGACAATCAGGCCCCACTCACCATGCTATCAGCCCCCATGGCGGCGTGGCGAGCAGGCGGGCGATCAGGCCCCACTCGTCGGACCACGCGAGCGACCAAAAGAATGAGATGAAGGCTTTGCCTCGAAGTTGCCTTCCCCTAACACGCTGTGTCAGAGCCATTGATTGCGAAGAGTTCTGCTATCGACACGATGACGACCCATCCCTCTGACGCCTCACACCTAACCCGTCACAGGAAAGTCACTTCCCCGGCGGACCGGGCGAAGCCATACAGCGACATTAAGTGAGGCTTGGGGGATAGGACTACAGTGACGGCTGTAATAAATGAATCATAGATCAGTATGATGTCACCTTTTGACCTATCCGAGCCAGCCCAGTCTATATAAGGGAGCTCTGGTACATGGAGGAGGGAGGACCGACTAACGGACGAACCAAGACTTAGAGAGAAAAAAGAGAAGGAGAACGATTTGAAAAAAGCATTGTATCCAACTCAATATACATCAACAAAGATCTAGCAGGACGTAGGGCTGTTACCCACACTGGGGGCCCGAACCGGGTACATCAGTGTGTTCTTTGATCTGTCGACCCTCGGGATCCCTCGCGCGAGAGCCATTAGGGTGTCCTCTTTGATCTGTCGAGTCGTGACTAGGCTGCGGTCCACCGTGGACTAGTGGCATTGTGCCCGTGTGCTAGCTGACACAAGCGATGGCATCAGCGATGGCACGTGGCCTAGTCACGACTCGACTCACGATGCTACACTACTAGCGGGAAGCTTAGCGCAATTTCACCCACCCAATTCAAAATGGACGATCGAGATCAGCTGACACGACGCGGGCTCTGATCTACTACAGAGGTGACATGCGGCTAACTTTTGACCCTCAGATCTAGATCCGACGACTTAGACCACATGGCAGAGACGAAGCGGCGAGGCAATGTCATTGGCTCAGTGGACAACAAGTGGCATGATCTAGGACGCATGACCCAAATCCAACGGCGAGGGTGCCAGCTGCTTGGGCTAACTGCGGTGCTAACACAAGGCGCACACGCACCCGCTCAATCTACATCGGATGGTACTACTTGATTGTGACATGACGACCACGCGGCTCGATCTAGACCGCACGTGATAGATTGGAAAGTTGAGGAACCGTGTGAGGGTCATGATGGCACGACGGTGTAGCACAGCGAGGTTCTCACTAGAGAGGAGGACGATAACCACGGCAGCGGCATTCTGGGGCTTCTCTGGGCACGTGCACAACCGAAGATGGTGGACAGCGACGGTGTTAGCGAATAACCACGGTGGCTACCTTCACTAACTTCAGCGAGCTCTTATGGGCGAACAACAGCATCTCGGTGTGCGTGACTTGACCAGGAGATGCGGCACTAGGTGGAGAAAATGTGGGTGGTGGCAGTGCTTTAAATTGGAAGCTTGGGAAGGCATGTGTGGTGCAGATGTCGAAGTCGGTTCCACAACGGCAGTGGAATCTGATGGAGATACGGAAAGGTGACGTGGCGACATCAAGATTGTCCAATTGGCGAAGATCCAATGACTTACACGGGTCAGCAATGCAAAGATGACACAGCTGTTGGATCATGATCCAACGGTCATAGATCCTAGGGTTAGGGTTTTGGTGCTCAGCCCAGAACTATTCACATGATTTTCAAATCATTTTTAAATTAAAACAAATTAGCAAAAAAGAATAAGCCAAAGAAAATAGAAAAAATACCAGGAAAAATTTCAAAAAATACTTTAAGACATTTGGAACTCAAATAAAATATTTCCAATAAAAGATCATCAGTACTTTTCACTAAATAAATAGAAGATAGGAAAAGGCTTAATTCCACAAATTCAAAATAAGTTAAATAAAATCTAGAAAATTCATAAATAAAGGAAAATATAATAAATCTAGCAAAAGCAAAATTTGGGATGTTATAAAGGTGAGGGTGGGGAGTCCTTGGAGCCCATCGTGAGCTCTTCAAGAATGAGAGTGGAGCTTGTGGCAGGAAGGTCGGCATGGGACGCTTTATGGACAACAACGTGTGCATGTGGGTGAAGCACCAATTCAAGTCGCATAGGGTGTTGAGGATGATGCTTTTGTCGACGATCGGTGTGCCCACGGTTGTGAGTTCATTGGTAAGGGTCTTCTACTTGTGGCAATAATAAGCCATGAACATCGATCCCTGCATGAGACCATGGAACTCTTCCTCGAGGTAGATGGCATGTGTGTCGGAGTTGTCATGGTAGAGACCTTCGACACACGTCCAAATGTCATGCGCAATGGCCATGGAATCCATCACCATGGCGAGAAGATCAGCGGATACAACAGCATACAGCCAGGAGCTGACAAGAGCGTCGAGGCAAAGCCAATGCGCATCGAGAGTTGATGAGGAGGCCACACGAATGTGATTGTCGAGGGTGTACTTCTCAAGCGTGACCTCAAAAATATCATGCCATTGGGCATAGTTGCCCCCCCGGAGGTCGAGGGTGATGGGGATGAGAAGCTTGATGCTGGAGACACTGATGGCTTGCACTAAGAGCGCAGTCTTGGCCTCAAGCTTCGCCTTGGCCAGGGCGGCGTCGAGTCTAGCCTGAGCCACGATGGCCTTGATAGCATCATCGGTAGTGCCTATCATGATGGGAGGGGAAAAATGGGAAAAGTAGATCAGGATGCTAACTTCTCTGAACCATGAAGGCAAATTGGAGAAAAGCACTCACAATGATTCATTGATGCGATCGGTATATATGGAGTACAGAGTTGTGTTAGTTGGAAATCGAGTTATTACATGACAAAATAACTATCTATCAAATCACTAGATAATCACCTAAATAGTGAAAGCTAATCCCCTGTATCGACGTAATCTCCACAGGTGCTGGGCACGTGAATCACGGGCACAGGCATGTATAGTGCATGTGCTTGTTTGGCTAACACTACCGGATGGCGGCACCGCCGCCACTAGTGCACACCACCAGGCTGCCGCCACCCACCCCTCCCTCTTCAACTGGGGGGCACCATAAACCCTAGCCCTGCTTGCTGGCCACCGTCGTTAGGGAACAAGCATGCTGAATGGAGGTGAGCAAGCATTAAAACTAAAATGAGAGCATTTGTACTATTTACTTTTTTTTTGTAATTTTTAGGTTTATTTTTTTGAATTTTTTCTATAGTAAACTTTTCCATAAATTCATGTATCCAAACCTTATCTTCGTGAAGGAAAAATAGAACTATGGACCCAACAAGTTCATATGTGACTTTACTGCTAGTTTGGCCAATTCTAATTCCTTAATTTAGGACCACAACATATTTTTCACTAACCTCTATTATCTTTTCAGCTCTTTTTCAGTTCTGTTTACAAAGCCTTTGTAATATGGTGTAGAGAGCATCTTGCACTAGGCAGCAAAGATGGTTATATTTAACTCTGTAGTTAACCAACCTATCAGAACGCAAATTTGCTGAACAAATCCTTTCCTGGATAGGGTTTTCTCATATATATGTATATACATATATGTATATACATATAGGAAGCAGAATTGGGGCTCTATGGAGCCCAGAAACCATACCTCCCAGCCTTAGGATTGTATTAAGACGTGCTCAATTTTATTGGGTACTAACCATGTGCCCGTGCGATGCAATGAAAACTCAATTTATGATAAAAATTTATTTGCAAATTGCACTAACCTTATTTGAATAATAATGTTTACTCTGAATGTGCAATGGTTAAATGGTTAAATCAATTCGTTGAAGCATACAAATTCCAAGCATCTGTTTACAAACTCGAGCTTAAAATTATCTTTAATTTCATAAACTTAAATAATAACATCATAGCACATGGGATTGTAAATTTGTAACACTAATCCCAAATTTGTAACACTATAATTCGAGATCGATTGATCGACCGAAAGAGGCATCACCTACTGCTCCATGGGCGCAAAGGTATTGAAGAGTTAGACGTCATCCGTATGTGGCTGCCACCATCAGCGGCATGTGTGGCTCATACGCCTTACTCCAGCCATACCATAGCTCCACCCCGTTAACCAGCTCCATCGCCTCCTCGCTGTAAGGACCCGAATTCACCAATTTGAATCCACTGTGTTTTGCCGCACTAGTCCCAGGATCAATCGCTAGTGCACACAGCTTAACATCGGTAAGCATCATATCATACACAACGATAAGAATAATAAGACTTTATTTATTGAATATAACTAGTGCACGATCTTATGATCACTTACAATATTCAGCCTCACAAGGCAATAGTAAGACTAATGAGACAAATGCAGCGGAAAGACAGTAGAAGACGTAGATGTCCCATCAGCACACCACAGGTGACTGACAAGGATTGGCCTAGTGACACGTGTCCACCTGAAAGTCCTCCTCCAATAACGACGATGATTCCTCCACTGTTGTTGGTTGTTAAGCAAGGGTGAGTACACCAACACGTACTCAACAAGTTGTGCACAAAATGCAAGTCTATCATAGCTATATGCAGGCTCATTCCAAAGGAAAGGCTAAGGTTCATTTGCGATAAAGCAGCATTTAAAAACACATACAGTCCATAGATTGAAAAGACAGTAAAACAAATAATAACAAGTAAATAGATTCAGTGATTCTCAAATAAACCCAAGTTTCCATCCTAAATCAAGTTCCATTAACCACATGGCATCCTGCCATCCCATAACAATTGTCCATTTTAATTAACTACCCCTTGACTGTAATTCCCGAGCATTGCTCAATACCGTGAGCACGGCTATCCGAATAGTTTGTACACTCTGCAGAGGTTATGCACTTTACCAACATGATACAACCATGCACCACACAGGTGAACGATTATAACAAAGCCTTTACAATGCATCCTCTTAACCCAGCACTACCCGCTAAGGTTTCAACATTGAAGGGTTACACCACCACAACAGAGCCCCCCTCTTGCGCCATGTGAGCCAGCCCCAAGCATGGATTGGTTACCACCACTCGGGTCTCACGCCACCACGATAGCACTCAAGTTAAGCATTTGCAAATTAGTCAGCTAGGCTGCCCCATAACAGACATGTGGTTGCATGATAGACTCAGGTCAAAGGCTCGCAAGGTTAAGTCCTTAAGGTTGATTAAAGCAAGACATACACATACCCTCAGCTCCTCTAAGCCACCCTGGCACACTTGCCCCTTTCACTTACTTCAATCTTAAAATGATTAAACCCCCGGTTGGTTACCAAGCACCACGTGCTACTCACAAATCAACATCGTTGTGTGACCTCCCGCCACACCAATGAATCTCTTTGTGTGACCACACATGACACACAAGTTATCATCATTGTTCCATATTCCATTAGTCAAAATTTATACTCAACATTTCATGTACATGTGATGGC